>PVIA01005841.1:0-50622 GCA_004024845.1 Tonatia bakeri
CAGCTGTGCCATCAAGATTGCCATCATGTGTGGTTTTAAATAGTACAGCTCTTATTACCTCCCTTCTAATGACTTTCTTATATATTGGTGGTAGTCACAAATGACTTAAAAAACAAGCTATTCTAATATAACTATGGAAAAAAGCTAAAATTACATATTCTCTGAGAAATACACTGGAATGAGTGAGTTTTAATAAAAGTAAGACTGCCACCCTGGCTGGTGTGGCTCACTGGTTGAGTCCCAGCCTGAAAATCAAAGGGTCATGGGTTTAATTCCCAGTCTAGGGCACATGCCTGGGTTCCAGGCCTGGTCCCTAGTATGGCACATGCGAGAGGCAACCACACATCGATATTTGTCTCCCTCTCTTTCTCCCTCCCTTTCCCTCTCTAAAAATAAATAAATAAAATCCTTTTTTTTTTTTTTTTTACAATAAGAATGTCTCTCATATCCCTATCTGCTTTTAATGCTGGACAACTGGTATTGTTGTATAGAACCTGGAATAGCATGGACTAGATGCTAATGAAGGAGATGAAGGGGAAGGAAGGATCAGAGAGGAACAGTGTCTTCATTTTGCATCAGTGGCTGGTCTTAGCTGATTGCTGTGAGAACTAATATCTGCAGTAGGTGAGTACTTCTAAATCTGGTGGTGAATGTTAAGTAAATTAGTCTTAATCTTTCTGAGCCTTAGGTGCTCCATTTGTAAAACAGGAGAAATAATAATTTCTACTTCTTAAAGTTGTTGTTATGATTGAAAAAGAAAGTATGTTTAAAGTGCCTATAATATTGCATAATAAGCATTAAATAAATAAATGTTATTTATTCATCACTATTGTTATACAGTAGTGTCAAAAGGAGAGCCAGCTTTGATACTAAGTTGTACATACACAAGTATTTCTATATATAAGCTAACATATTATAATGAACTAGAAAATTCTTAAAGTAAGTTATGTCATGAATCCTATTTCTTTTAAGTCATCAGTGACAGGCATTACATCCATTTGCTAAATTTATTTCATTTCTTATTTCTGATGCTTTGTGAAAAAAGGCATTGTTATATGGAGTTGTCCTTTTAATTTTTGCTCATGATATTTCTGAAAAAAATAAGTTTTGTATTATTCATATTAAAGAATTTTAAAATACTGTGAATAAATTATAAGTCTATCCATTCTCTTTAATGCTATAGATCTAAGTTCACAGATCTTTAGTTAAATTCATGCACATATTACAACTCACTTAATATATCTGTTACTTAAAAATTACAGATTTCTTGAGGAAAAATTATTATTGTTATAATTTCAGTTTATTGTGATTCCTCTGAGGTGTACTGTGCTCTCTTGAAGAAGGTGGCTATGTCCCATTAGATAAAGGACTATTTTCTTACATGTCTTAAACACCTCTTACAGGGATCAAGAGAGTCCAGAAATCTGAACCAGTTGAATAAGTCACAGAATATCTATTAAAATGACTTCTAATTATAATATTAACCAGCATGGTAGATTATTATACACATTTTTTTAAAAATTATACTTAAAAAAATCTCTTTAGGTACATCTAATTGATTAAATAAACTTCCATAAATTGCCAAAGTACGGATCTCTCAGAAACACTGTACAACTGATAAAAACAAGCATCTGCCTATAACCAGCTCAAAACAAATCTCCCAAATTTATATTTCTTATCTCCCAAAAATATTTACTTTACTGAATGTCAGACCAACTTTGTACCAAGTCCTCATATCTTAGAATAAATATACTTTCCTCAAGATCTCTTTATATTTTTAATCTTCCTGAAATGGACTTAATAACAAAAATGAAATGGAAATCATATCTGTTAGTATTTAATTGAACTGAATTTTATTGGTCAATCAACAAAACTTCTTTTCTCTAATTTTTTTTTGTTATTCAAATATAGTTGACATACAATACTATATTAGTTTCAGGTGTACACCCCAGTGACCAGACACCACATAACCCACCAAGTGATCATCCCAATAGATCCTGCATTTACATTACACCATACATAGCAACCAGAATACCTTTGACTATATTCCCTATGCTGTACTCCACACCCCTGTGACCATTCCATAACAATCAATTTGTACTTCTTACTGTCTTCACCTTTTTCACTAATCAACCCAAACCACCTCCCATCTGGCAACTGTTAAAATATCATCCGTATCTATGAATCTGTTTCTGTTCTGTTTATTATTTTATTTTTATTTTTAGATTCATTCATTGATAGATATGCATGAGGTCTATCTGGAAAAAGTCCAGCCATTGTTACTATAATGAGAATGGTTTGTACAATATTAATGTAACCTGGCAGCCAAGGAAAGTGGACAGGAATGTTCATGTGTAAACAATGACAACTTCACTGTGCTAGTCAGTGAGGGTGGTAGATGCAGTTGAGTGAGCATGTGTACTCTGTGGCCGTCACATTCAAAATTACTCAGCGAGTACAGCAACAAGTCTGCATCCAGTTTTACGTTAAGCTAGAACATTCCTCGGTGGAAACTACTGAGATGATCAGAAGGCCCCAGCTACGGGCAACTGGTGATTGGCAGCTTCATATCCACAGTGCCGCCACTCATGAGTGATGTCTCACGCAGAGTTTTTTGGCAAAGCATAAAATCATCCAGGTGACTCAGCCCCCTTATGGCCCAGATTTGGCACCCTGTGACTTTTGGCCTTCCCCTAAACTAAAATCACCTTTGAAAGGGAAGAGATTTCAGACCATTGATGAGATTCAGAAAAAGGTGTTGGGGAAGTTAATGGGAATTGGGAGAACTGTGTGAGGTCCCAAGGTGCCTGCTTTGAAGGGAACTGAGTAATCATTGTCCTATGTACAATGCTTCTTGTATCTTGTATCTTCTTCAATAAATGTTTCTATTTTTCTTATTATATGGCTGGATATCTTCTGTACATACCTTATATTTATTGTCAATTTATTGATCATATTTATTCATTTTTTCTTCTTCTTAAAGAAGACCCTTTAACATTTTACATAATACTGGTTTGGTACTGATTAGTCCTTTAGTTTTTTTTCTTATCTGGGAAGCTCTTTATTTGTCCTTGACTCTAAATAATAGCTTTCATGTGTAGAGTAGTTTTAGTTATAGGCCCTTGCTTTTCATTACTTTGAATATCTCTTGCCATTCCCTTCTGGTCTTCAAAATTTCTGATGAAAATCAGTTGACAATCTCATGAGAACTTGTAGATAACTAATTGTTCTTCTCTGCTGCTTTTAAGGTTCTTTCTTTGTCTTTAACCTTTGACATTTTAATTATGGTATATCTTGATGTGTGCTTCTTTGGGTTCATTTTGTTTGGAACTCTCTGTGCTCCCTGATCTTGTATGTCTCTTTCCTTCACCAGGTTAGGGAAGTTTTCTGTTATTATTTTTTCAAAAAAACATTTTCAATTTCTTTTTTTTTAATGAAGGATATACTTTTCTTTTTTTAAAGTTTATTTATTTGTTTGTTTATTTGTTTGTTTTTAGACAGAAGGGAAGAGAGGGAGAAAGAGAGGGAGAGAAACATCAATGTATGATTGCTTTTCATGCTCCCTACACTGGGGAACCTGGCCCACAACCCAGGCATGTGCCCTCACTGGGAATCAAACCAGCAACCCTCTGCTTCGCAGTCTGGCACTCAGTCCACTGAGACACACCAGCCAGGGCAAGGATATACTTTTCTTTTTATTTATTTTTTCTTAAAGATTTTATTTACTTATTTATTTTTAGAAAGAGAGGAAAGGAAGAAAAAAGAGAAGGAGAGAAACATCAATGTGTGGTTGCCTCTCGCACACTCCCTACCATGGACCTGGTCCACAACCCAGGCATATACCCCAAGTGGGAATTGAACCAACAACACTTCGGCTCACAGGCCCATAGGCAGTCCACTGAGCTACACCAGCCAGGGATTAACATTTTCAATTTCTTGCTCTGTATTTTCTCCTGTCACCCCCATGATGCAAACATTGTTAGGCTTGAGGTTATCCCAGTGGCTTCTCATTATGTTAAGGTAGATAGATTTCTCCTTTGAAGTAGTGAAGAATATTTCTTTTGAAATTTACAGACAAATGTTAAAGACTCCTAGTGTTAAAACAAAAGTTGCCCTTAAATTTGTTTATAATTTTTTTGGAAACTGAAGTTTCCAGAGAAAAATTGTTTATAACCAGCAATCAAAACTAGCAGTGTAAAACTATACAATTACATTTAGGATAGAGAAGAAGCATATATGAAAGGACCATAAAAATGGTGAGGATAGGAAGTAGACAAAGGAATTCTAGGGTATCTTGTTTTGATTTCTTGGGTGGAAAAATTTGACTTCTCGCTGTTAATCTCCTTGGTCCAAGGTTCTGTAAAAGATTTCTACCTCATGACTCTATGTGCTTCTTGGGCCTCTCTCTTGAGAGCCTTTGTTTCAGGTCTCCAGTTGGGTTAACTTTCATTCATAGTAGCTTCTGTATCTTTAGTTGGGAGATGTGAATCCAAGGTTGAATCCTTTAGAATTTGGCACTAGTGCTAGTGGTAAGGAGGAAAGTATAAGCATTGATAATTCATTTCCTTGTGATGTTGCCTTTAGAAAACTAAGTATCCAATTTCTTGACTGTAGAGTGATTTGGATGGAGGGACCTTGATCATACGGGTGGAATAGTCTATAGTCTTTTGAAGTATTTTAGAATATGTGGTTTAATAGGTTAGAGTCTTGGAGCACTGAGGAAGAATAGGAGTTATCAAGGTCCAGTTACTAATTTCCATTTGGACAGAGGGTATGACCAAGCAGGAGAAGATTAGAGGGCAATCAGAGATAAGGGTAGAGAGAAATTGAGTTATTGTGTCCATTTAGCACACTTCAATATTAATAGTCCATTAATTTTCTTTATCACTCCTGATGACTGCTGATGGCAAGGGCAACATAATTTGTGGGATATAAATTGGCTCCCTTTATTTTTGTCTGATTAACTTGGGGACAGAAATCCTAACAAAAATCTAGGCAGGCCATTCAAAGTGGTTTTCTGGCATCACTAGAAAGCAGAGAGATAAATAAAAGTTATCATGGTAAAAACTGAGGTATGTAAAGGGTGAGAGGATTTATAATGAAAGGGGTAAGAGGAGGCTAGTAATTCATGAGCTTTTTAAAGGTTCCTGGAAATAGTTTCTGTGAACTAAGGCAACTATTTAGAGATCTTGGACCAAACATCAACATATAGGTATGAAACACATAGCACAGAATAAAGTCCTGTGACTGATACACTTTCATGAGAGAATGCAAACCAGTAAACACTAGGGAAAAAATTAAAACATTTGAGGCACCAGGTATTAACACATTTTGAATTCTAGATAGTGGCATCTCCGCTTTACAATACATGATCACTATAATGATTTTGACTCTATACTTATCCTTTGTAAGAGTACAATGATCTACTTAAAAAATGATTGTAAATTTGTGCACTAAACTAGTCACTGACTAGTTAAGTCCTCCACAATATAATCTAAGTTTCTCCATTTTTTTCCCACATTTATCTGGATATGGGTTGTTTTTACAAGAATTTATGAACTGGCAAAAATTATCTTTGGATAATTCACTATCTGATAATCCTTCTTGCCTTTTCAGTAAAATTTTGTAAAAAGTAACTGACTTTTTAAAAAGTTAAGGTGGTTGGTTACCTACATTTGCAATACATATATACGAATGGTAACATTTTATGGTATTATGTTAAAATGTAGACTATAATGAATAAGTATAATTTAATTTTTCACACATTTAAATTGGAAATACATACTGCATATGTTGTATTAGATAATTCTATGCACTGGTATTTCAATGGTGAAATAAAAATAATTCTTTGCTTGATGTTTTAAACCAATATGGAAAACTAACAGGTATTTCCAGGATTTTAGAGGCTCTTCTTGGTGTGAAAGAAAATTAAGGTTTCTTTGATATTGTCAATGGAAATTTTTCAGATGACAGAACTCATTGAATTTATAGGCAACAATTTAAATAATTTATTTTTATATTCATTTAAATGTTAAGATTTCAATACACCACTAGAAATCAGAGGTATTTTGTTGATAACTGGTATGATCTGATAGACTTTACTTTCTAAAAAATAAAGGCAGTTTGTGAGGGAGAAAAAAATCTTATTTCAATTTGCTTTATATAATAATTTTCCCTAGACAAGCATGTTAAGTTCTGAAGATGAGAAAAATTTCTCAGCATGCATAAACACTAAATATATTGTGCAAGTTCATTTGGAATATTATTTGATCTTGCATACTTTTAAAATAATATATATATATTCTTATATATATTTTTCTTAACTCTGTATTGGAAAAACTAGATACATATTATTTAGGATTCATTGCAAACAAGAGGAACACATCTTTGTTGCTGTCCAAGCTGATTTAACTTTGCTTTGTTCAAAACTAATGTAGTAATCTTCAGGAAAGACAGTTCTTTTTCTTGACATCTTGAGATTTACAGATCATCATTCAGTCTACTTATGGCCAATGCAACAAAATGGGAAGTCTAACAGGAAAGTTCAGGAATACCCTTTGCCAGACTCTAACAGACAGATGCTGTGGAATTCTTCACTGACACCATTCCTTTTCCTTTATTTATGCCTTGTGACAGATAAATTGTCTGGAGTTACAATAGCTATCTTGTGATCATGAGTTGAAAATTTTAATGACTAAAAAAGCAACAACTATGTAGATCAAGATGGAATCTGAAAAGAGCCTCATTTCTTGGTAATATTATTAAGTGATAAACTAACCTGACAGAACCAACCTTTAGGTCTTTTATTAAGTAAATAATGAATATGTACATCAGTTATGCCTTTGTTCATTAGGCTTCTATTGCTTACATCTGAATGTGTCTTACTATTATAAAACTACAGGAAAAGATGGAAAGAATCATAACAACAGCTTGACAAATAAATAAAGGGCTTGAACCCATGGAAGTGTTAATACTGAATAGCATTTAGATGTTGGGAGCCTGGGGCCACAGTGAATCACACTAAGACATGTATCAGATACAGAAAATCAAACCCTGACTGAAACTTAAGTTTGGAAGAAACTGCCCAGACATTGAAAGGGTGCTGGTGTTTTTTTTTTTTTTTTTAAAAAAGATTTTATTTATTTATTTTTAGAGAGGGAAGGGAGAGAGAGAGAGAGAGAGAGAGAAACACCAATGTGCGGTTGCTGGGGGCCATGGCCTGCAACCCAGGCACGTGCCCTGACTGGGAATCGAACCTGTGATGCTTTGGTTCGCAGTCCTCGCTCAATCCACTGAGCTATGCCAGCCAGGCTTGCTGCTGGTGTTTTTATAGTAGCTTAGAAATAATAAAAACAAATTATATTTGTGAACATATGTAACCCTGATATCTTATAACTGAAACTAACTTGAATCATGGAAAAATTTTGCTAATTCATGGTAAACTTAGGCACTTCTACTGATTTTCCCTAAGTAGGCACTTCTACTGATTTTCCCTAAGTTTCTGGTAAGTAGATCATCATTCATATCTTTACAATTCATTTTCATCATACAAGATGATATGTGGGTTGCCATATATACATGCTAATTCATCATTGTATTTTCTTACTAAACTCCACTCAGATTTAATTCATCTTAAAGTGTATAGCAGTTTGCCCTGACTGGTGTGGCTGTTTGTTGGTCATTGTCCTGAAATTTGGATGTTTGTTGGTTTGATTCCTGGTCAGGGCATAGGCCTGAATTATGAGTTTGAAGAGAGTCAACTAATCAATATTTCTCTCCCTCTCTCCCTCCTGCCCCCTCTCAATAAAAAAATAAATAAAATCTTTTAAAAAATGTATGGCATCTTCTCCTGTCCCGGTGGCATTACCTACTTTTAATCTCTGATCCTAGGAAACGTCTAGTTGTTCAGAAAATTCTAAATTGTCCTTTTGTGAATTTTGAAGGCCTTTTCCCTTCCATTCCTTTTAGCTACTTACATATTCCTTTTTGAAGACCTAGCATTTGCATAGTATCCCTTGAACTTCTTTTGTTTTCTTAATTCCTTCACCTACATTCCCCATACTTCTTAAGCAAATGGTTTTACAATTGAAATATCATGTGACTTTCAAGATTTTCTTCTGCTAACAATTTTCAGAAATATTAGCGTAAGGCTTTAAAGCAGATCATTTAATTTTTAATCATTATTTCCTTAAAGCTAGTGCTTATATACTTCTGCTTTAATTTGTTGTCAAGGACGGTGAATAACAGAAATTGAAATGGACCAGGCACTTTGTTAAGTTGAAAGGTAAACAGGATACAGTATTTGACACTAAAGTTCTTACAATCTATTGAACACTCAAATACATAAGAAGTATGAAGCACTGAGTGGTGAGATAATAGAGATTTGTGATTTTGTCCTAAACTTTCTAATAATGTTTATTTTCAAATAGACTATACTTATTATTAATTTGAGAAACTATTGTCTTGGTGTATAGTCATCCACATGGATGATTCTCAGTGAATATTGATCATCATAAGAATTGGAGAAAACCCAATCCACTTCCTCTGTTCCCTCTTTCCATCTTTCATCTATCTTTTTGTTCCTTATTTCAAATAATTGATGATCACTTCCTAGTATGTATTAATGAAAGTTAATAGAGGTATTTTAAAGGAAAACTGCCCCTGTATGAAAGCATGGGGGTAGAAAAAAACAGAATGGGAATTCAAGTTAGAAAGAATCTATAAATGTTAAAAAGAAAAACAGGATCAAACTGAAGTAAACCAATCTGAACAATAGATAAAGTAAAACTAAGATTTTTTAAAAACTGTGAAAACAAGAATGATTATAAAAAGCCCAAACTTTTCAACACTTAATTATTATTCAAATAAAAGTATCATTTAAAACCATATTCTTGCAGAGAAGTTAGGTTATGGCTGGAAGTTGAATCACCATTGAGGCTGGAATATGAATCTTAAGCAGTTATGAGTTTACAGGAAAGGGATATGTACACCTGAATTGATTCATCTTTCAAAATGAAGCTCATATGCATGCATCTTTGAGGTATTTCATCTACCCCTTTTTCAGTCTGGTTAAGTAAATTGTTTTTATAATCCCATAGCATTCACATTGATCCTTGTAAGTGGGAGAGGTCTTGCTGCATCTCCATGTTTTGAAAGGTCTCCTTTATTGCCTTTTTTCTATAGTAAGATTCTGGGGTAGAAGGGATTTGTCCCCCCCTTACCAATCTCTGAGCAAGCTATTAGAAATTCCCTGCCCCAAAAGTTCCCAGCCTGCACTCAGGGCCTGTACAGCCCACTGTCCCTGCACCATGTTATCAGTGAGTAATATGGAATGGAGTCAATGAGTACAACAGCTATACCTGAGAGATGGGTAAGGACTCGTGACTTAGGCAGGTATAAAGGAAGACCTTGAATTGCATGGAATGAACCTGACATAAAAAGAAGGGAACCTGGAGACTGCTGTACACATGTCCCTACCATGTCCCTATGCAGAATTGCAGAGGGGTTTCATAATTTCAAACTTGCACTTGGTCTTGAATATCACACCTCTTTAAGTTGCTATAAAAGGTAACACTAGCAAGGATAGGAGTCTGGGTCACCTTGCAGGCAGAAGTTGTACAGCTTGGATTGGGTAGGGCAATTTAGAAAGTACCTAGACCATAGAGAGGTGGAAGAGAGTCAAAGGTCAGAGAGAAGGCAGACTGTGTACTGAGGATAAAGATGTCTCATAAACAGTAGTATTTTGGTTAGCAGAAGGAAAGTGGAGTGGGCCGGGGTAGAAAAGGGTAAAGGGGGTCAAATACATGGTGACAGAATGAGATAACTTTGGGTGCTGAACACATAGTGCAGTGTACAGATAATGTATTGTAGAATTGTACACTTGAAACCTATATAATTTTCTTAACCAATGTCACCCCAATAAATATAATAAAATTAAAGAAGAAATCTGTCTCTCCCCTCACAAACTGGGTATTTATTTTACACTGAGTTTCTTTAGTGATTATTAGAATTTGAAGCAATAAGGACAGACCAGGCAGCAAGCAGAAGAATCACTTTCCCTCTTCCCTTCCAACATCAGCTCAGCTTTTCTAAAAAAAAAAAAAAATGGATCATAGTTTTTAGAAGGAAAAAAAATAAAGTTAATTAATTTTGAAATTGCATGAGGACGTACACTATTTTTTGATATGGACTATTGTTTTAAACAAAACATTAAAAAGAATCTACTCCCTGTCCTGCATTTCCCTTTTCTCCTTCCACTTGACTGGGAATTGCAGTAACTGGAACAATGTCTTGGAGGCAGGGATAAAAGCACATGTTGAAGATGGCAGAATTAGGCTGGTAACCTTGGAATACCTTCTTACATTGAGACAATTCTGTCAGAAAGTTCTTTCTTTAAATTTTTGGCTAATGTTTTCTGTGATTTCCTTGTTGCAGCAGCTTATTCTGTACCCCAACTAATTACCTTCCAGCTGTCACAACATGGCCGTTCCAGGGACGTGACTGAACATACTGAGCTCCTAAGGAAATGGCAGGCTACATACATATTATGCAAAGCAGAGTTTTGTGATATGAAGTTTAAAACTTGCACACGTTTAAAGAACTAAGTAATACTTAACTAACTTACAATTACATGTCCTGTCATAGTTTAAGAATCCTCATGTTGTGACCCAGCAAATCTGTGGAAAATTTAGCATTCTAATCCATAAATAGAGGCTTAGCAGTTTAGACATGCAAATAAAAGGAAACATTTTATAACATTTGCTAATAAGAAAATAAACCAAAGACCATGTACTGCATTGTTTCGTAATTTTGTTCTTTTTGATCATTCATAACTTCACTAGGGAGGGATTATTGGTTAAAACAAAACAGTGTCCTTTTGTCACCCCTCAGAAATTCTTATCATCTTTCTTCTCTGTCCACATAATGGTAATTCTTTACTGTTTCCTGGAGTAAAAGTTTATAAAAGATATTTTACACTGAGAAGAGTCATCTTGTAAACTCAAAATATTGTAGTATATTCTGTAATACATTAAAAATAAAAACAAATGAGGGACATGCAGTCGATCTCCTTTAGATGAATTTCCTTTTTCTTTTGGGAGATCACTGTGTTTATTCAACTTGACTGGAAGTCATGCAATTATTTTCTTTATTATTGTTGTTTTACACAAAAAAATTCACAATATGGAACCATGAATGAGAACTTTCTTTTTGATAGCATATTTTAACCCTCACCAGAGGATATATTTTGATTTTAGAGAGAAAGGAAGAGAGAGAGACTAAGAGAGAGAGAGAGACATTGGTGCGAGAGAGAATCATTAATTGGTTGCCTGCATACTTACCCTTACCAGTGACCAAACCTGAACTTAGCTGCGTGCCACTGAACTCTCAACCTTTTTGTGTTTGAGACAATGCTTCAACCAAGTGACCCACCCAGCCAGGGCTGATAGCAATTTTTATGTCATTCCTTCCACTGTATCAAATTTCAACACGCAAAGAGAAAACAACTTTTCAGGCAGTAGACATTTCATCCAAAGTTAACCAATATGTCATTAATAGAATCATAATGATACAAATTCCAATATGATTAAAATTAGTCAGATTTATTTATTTTATTCATGAACAGATTAAAAAAATTCTATTCCATAATTTATATTGCTTTAAATAACTAGCAAGCAATTGTTTTATTTGCAAAGATGCTATTTTCATACATTAATATCTACATACTTATGTATAGTTTTCTATACAAATGGAACATGAATTTACCATGCCTCATTTAGGAATTAATAGTATCTGTAACTAACAAAAATATTTTAAATAGAATAATTTCAAAGATATCAGAATTATTTAAAATACATTAGACCTTCACTGATTTATATAATTTTTAATATTCATTGATATCTGCCATTTCAAATATTTGTTTATTTGTGGAATTCTTACATCATCTTCTATAATGAATTTTTTCCCTAGTTAACAGCAACAGCACAACGGCAACAGTGATAACAGCAACTGGCTCTTGAAGAAGCACGTTAGAGCTCGCTGCTGAATCTCTTGATTATTGACTGCTCCTTGGATTATCCATTGCTGATTTTTAGTTGTAGGTAGTAAATTATTAAATTAAACCACTGGTTCTAGTAGTTTATTCCAAACATTTCCTCTTTCTTGATTCTCAGTCTGTCTTAAAACTACTGTCATGTAGTTTCTCTCATCATTCTCTTTAAATGCTCCTTACTAAGTTGCGCAGTAAACATTCTAATGTCATGCGGAATGAGTGTTGTTTATTCTTTGCCAGGTGATAATTTACCATTACTACCTTCTTAAAAGTATATATTCTGATTTTCATTACATATGATTAAACATTTCATCTCCTAAGTTACTCTTTCTCTTCCTTCCCCCTCCTCCTCTTCCTCTTCCTCAAGCACCGGCCCTCTTTATGTATTATTGCTTACCCTTACATATAATTATTCCATTGTATTTCATACTTGGCTATTTTTTCTCATCACTAATTTTATTTCAGGGTGTCTGTTACCATGTCTTTGTTGTTTATCTCTTTAAAATTTTATTTCCAGAGCAACACTTTTTTGTAGAGGTATTTATAAATATTGTTAAAACTGTATATTCAAGTCTCTATTATACATGCATACTTTGATTGACAAGCATTTTAAACTTAACATATCTCAAATGGAATGTCTCATTTTTCTTCATCCTTTTCTAAACCAGTGTTCTCTCTTTCAATGAGACAACCTTGACTTTGTGGCCCAAGCTTAAAATTCAATATCTCTCTGAAGTTCTATTTTTCACATGCATCCTGACCAATAAATAATAAAAACTCAGCTGGTTTTACATTCTATGTATCTGAAGAAATATCTCAAACTCTCCATTTCTATTAGTAAAGCCATGATTCAAGTCCCCACCATTGCTTCTGTGCAGTTCTATGTCACCTGCCCAATTGTCTTTCTGTTGTCAGTCGTATCTCTCTCAAACCTATCCTCTGACATTTTTATTATAATGCAAATGATGACATTCCCTGTTATGTAAAAGAGTAACAGGAACATCAATATAGATATAAATATCAACCTTTTTTATTTCTGTTGATCTTTCTAACCATCTTTAACTTACACTGTTCACTTTGGTAATGTTGAAAAGCTTGGGATTTCTTATACCTCACATGTTTTTAATTTCCTCTTTTTAAATTACATTTTATTACCATTTATTCCCCTTACACTCTCCTCATCCCCTCAATCTCCATGCTGTTGTCCATATCCATGAATCCTTTCTCCTTTTTGCTCTATTCCTCTGCTCCCTTTTTCCCTTTCCAACTGTCATCCTGCTCTCCCTGAGTCTGTCTCCATATTCCTTGTTAGGTTAGTTTGTTCATCTGAGTGCACAAATGAGTGAAATTATATGGTATTTGTCTTTCTCTTACTGGCTTATTTCCCTTAACATAATATTCTCACAAAGGGTAAAATTTTCTTCTTCTTTTTTTCAGCCAAGTAATATTCCATTATGTAAATGTTCCATAGTTGTTTTACCCTTTCATCTACTTGGTGAACACTTGGGCTGCTTCCATCTTAGTGAGTGTAAATAATGCTGCAATGAACATAAGGGGTGCTTATGTTCTTTTGAATTAGTGTTTTGGGGTTCCTTTGGATATATTACAAGTGTGATCACTGGGTCAAAAGGCAGATCCATTTTGAATTGTTTGAGGTATCTCCATACTGCTTTCCACAGTGGTTGCACCAATCTGCCTTCACACCAACAATGCAGAAGGGTTCCATATTCAAAATTTATAAAGAACTTACAAAATTAAATGCTAATTTCCCCTTTTTAAAATGTTTTCCCTTCCAAAAACCTCTTGGTCTGCATAAACATTACTCATAATTTAATAGTAAGTTCCATTGTCATTTCTATAGTAAAACTTTTAAAATAGTAAGTACTGCCTCCAACACCACAGAATGGATTAAATAGTTCTCCTTGATACTCTTTTATAAAATCATGCAATCTGGAGATAATGGGAGTTTTTACTCTTTTTCAGTTTAGGTTCTATTTATTTATTTATTTTTACTTTAATGTACTGCCTAGGTCCACCACTACAATGCTAAATACTAATGGTAAGAATGGAGATTTTTGATTTTTTCTTGCTGTTAGTATAAAGCATTCATTCTTTCACTACTAAATATGATGTTGACTCTAGCTTTTGGATCTTTTATATGTTACTTTTTCATATTTCTATTCCTAGTTTCTTAGGAATTTTTATCAGAAACCAGTATTAGATTTTGTCAAATATTTTTTTACTGCTATTGAGAGAATTTTTGAGTTTTTTCAATTCTATTGATGTAGAATATTATGTTAATTGATTTTCTTATGTTTAACCAACCTGGAATCTCAGGGATAAATTCCACTTGGTCACAGTTTAAGAAGTTAGCAATTGTGTCCCACTTTCAGTCAGGGGGTGGTAGCTCACATATTTCCTCTCTATTTATTTCTAGTAGTGAGTGGTCTTGCACATGTGCACAGGTTCTGCACAGCTAGGGTACATCATCTTAATTTGGTGGTCTTTGACTCTTTCTCCTCATCTCCTTGTTAAATTTTTTAGTGGTCTACAATTTTAAAGATTGCCTAAACTAGTTATCTGAAATTTTAGCTTATGCTAATTGTTTGCTACTGAAACTATTTTTTTCCACAGCATTCTTGGGCATGCTATTTCTGTGGTCATCTCCAAATAATGTCAGCACTAATGGCTGGACCATGGAACTGGGTGTATACTGGATTTGATGGGAATTATCCCTGAAAAAAAAGGGAGCAACTTTTGTCACCAAGACTGAGTAGATTTTTTCAAATAACTACTTCTAAATTTGCTTTTTGTCTTTTGCACATTGTGTCTTTAGCACTGATGACATAAATGGTTATTCTTGAAATTTAATCAAATTACACTGTTGTTTTTGGTAAGAGGATTTATCGAGTTTTTTTATATAGCTTTTCCAAGAGTCTTTTTGTAGTAAGTTCTAATGGGGTAAATGACAGTTTGTTTGTGGGTTTTTAAATAAATTTTTAAAAAATATTATATTTATTTTTTAGTGATAATGGAAAAGAGGGAGAAAGAGAGGGAGACAAATATCCCTCATTTGTTTCTTGTACTCCCCCAGCCAGGGACCTGGTCCACAACCCAGGCAGGTGTCCCCCTCAAAATCCAACTGGCGGACTTTTGGTTGATGGGATGATGCTCAGCGCACTGAGCCATACCAGTCAGGGCTTTAATGAAAAGTTTATTTTGAGGAAATTGAGATGGTTGTAAGAAATTCCCCAAATAGTCTAATAGTTCTGGATACAGTATCTATTTTCTAGGTAATACAATATGATGTTTATAACACTAAATAGCTCCTGCACACACATTTCTATTCTTGTTTTGTATAAATTTTAAGTATTTTCTCTGGTCTGGTTATTCTGCTATTAATTTTACTATTGGTTCCCTTTTAGATAACCTAGTCTATTTTTACTTAGCTTTTGAGTTTGTTTTTTCTTTATCCTGAATATTCTTTACATTTAACCGTACATTTCAAGGCATGGAATCACTCACTCAATACTAGTAGTAAAATTTTAACATAAAAGCTTAAGACTTTATTGAATGAGAATATCTGTGTTATTGATATTTTGGGCCAGAACATTTTTTGTTGTGGGGGGCAGTCTTGTCCTTTTGCAGGATGTTTAGTAACATTCTTGTCCTCTACACAATAGATCTCAGTAGCAACTTTCCAGTATAACAAAATCTGTCTAAGAGATGGCTAATTGTCTCCTATGGTGGAGGGGGAGACAATATTGTCCCTCATTAAGAAGTACCGATTTAAAGTATTGATACATGAATAACAGAAAATAATTATAATTTTAACAGTTAGAGTTTCAAAGTGTCTGAAAATAATTCCTGATTGCTAAAAAAGCATTGGTTTATAATTCCTGATGACTTCACTACAAATTAAACGTGAGTCTTTCCACCAGATTTATGATATAGCTCTTAAATTAGTTAAATAATATGTTCAATATTTTTTATTTAATTTGATGAGCATCATTGAATGCCTTCTTGAACATGTCCCAAATCTATAAAGAACCTTTTTTTGTTTACTAAATTACTGCTAATAAACTTTATCCAAAGTCACATTAGAAATATAGATTGTAGGTGTTCTGTAGCTAAATTAAAAATTCATCAAGATAAATTGATTGACTCCTCTTTACTTAGGAAATTGGAAACATGAAATTTATATAAAATCTCTTTTTTATAGTGTACTGGTGATATAAAGGACTTTGATTTAATAAAATGCTTCTATTTTTTACATTTCAAACATTTTGCATTATCTGCAGGAATCCTACATTAATATTGTTAATTAAAAACAATTGACCCATGTTATTTAAGTTGATATGAACTCACACTTAACATAAGAGGTGTAAACATGATTTGCATGTACAATAACAAGAATGTCAAATAGTATGGAGTATCATGTCTATTTTAAAAAGAGATCTATAAAATTAAAACATTATATTTATTCTAGTGATTCAGAGATTATATTTGTTTTAAACTGATTGGCCAACTTCTATTACTTCCATATTCCCTTGCTAATATCTGAGGAAATAAATTATAAATCCTTGATTCTGATAAAAGGCATTTTCTAAAACATTTTTCTTTTGAAAGTGTATGACTTACAAGTACATGCACATGGGATAGTTATCTGCAGTAAGAATTATATCCCACAATATGTTCCTGGAAAACAGAGACTATTAGTCACTAGAAGTTCCAGAACATGTAGCTATTCACCTAATGAAAGAAATAATTGGCTAAAATAAATTTTTAAAAAATGGTGCCATCAGGTTATTGTGTTGTATCACTTTCAGAGCTTGATAGGCCTTGTTTAAATTATATATATCCTATCCGACCAGTGTGTGCTTGTGCGAGTGTGAGTGCAGGAGAGAGGGTTTGTTTGGGGGAAAGAAAAAGAAAAACATGGAATATGTCATTCTTTCATGCATTCACTTAAAGTATTTATGGAGTATCTTCTATGTGCTAGACACTTTATAGTGTACACTCTATGTACACTTGAGCATATAGACACTACAGAGCATCCTGGGCCTTTGAGTGACCTTGCACTACCATGTTGTCTTGTCTTTCTGGGCTGTGCTCCCAACTCAGATTACTACTTAACCTCTGCTGAGGTAAGCAAACTGATATTCTAAATAGTACATGACACATGAGTGGATCCTTATATTCTACCCATGCCATACGCTTTTCTAGAATTCCATGAGGGCAAAGGGAATGTTTATTATAGAGATAGGAACACATATCTCAATCTATAATGTATAACTTGTTTGTTTGTTATTTGTGTATACCACTAGCTTGTCATTAATGTGATGACACAAACATGTTAGTTGTATCCCTCTTCCCCTTTACCAATATAGAAGTACATAAGTGGTAGTGGTGACCCATTTTCAACAATGTGTCAAGGGAAAGTACTTCTGGAATTATTGTGAAATGCCACTAGTAAAATTGTTTCAAGTCTGCAGAAATCAACACTGAAGTTTAAGTATTACATTGTTGCCTGATCAGCTATACAAACAATTAGGTCTTCCAATAACCTTTCTCCTCACGGAGCTCTTTAAAGGCTGGGAAACCAGATTGACTGTAGACTCAGGCTCTGGAATGTGACTTGGGCAGTACATGCATTGTGTATGAAATTCCTCCAGAATATCCTGAATCATGGATGATTGAGAATAACTTAGATAAAACACTTAAAATTTTTAAAAATGAAAATAAATGCATACCACCCAAATCTACATAGTTATTAATACACTGATAATTTTCTAGCAATCTAAAATCTGCAGTCTTAACAGAGTGTACTGTCTTGAATAATGACAAATCCAATCTAATCATTTAAAGATGAAGTGACAGTGACCGTAAATTATGCACTATGGTTCACCGCAGAAGTAGATATGTGCTATTTAATGCCTGACAAGTGTTATTTAGTCATTTATATTATATATATAATATTAATTATATATATATATCCCTGAGTTGTACAGAGTGGTGGACAAGTTTTAATGTGGCTGTAGAGTTTGACCTCTGCCAAAGTAGAAAATTCTTCTAGAATAAATAACACAAAGCTTTGAACCAGACACTCTTCAATAAAGTATAATCTCTAATCAATTGATCTCTGTCTCTCCATTTGCAAAATAAATAGGCTGATTGAAAAAAGCATGAATATTGCATTCTCCTTTCACATACTTTGACAGAAAGTTGAAAAAAAGGAAAAGTCTTTAGGATGCAGATAAAGAGAAATTTCTGCTTTGTATGAACTACCAATTTTATGTACAAATCCATAAAATTTCTTTAAGCTAGCTACATATTCATCCATATTGAATATTTTGTTTCTCATAAATTCCTCTATATAAATAGAATTTTCTTGTATTTTAAAAAAGAATTATATTTTGCCGGATTTGTTTCATATATGGTTGATATTTCACTACATTTTATAGTGGTATAAATGATGTAGTTATTTAAGTCTATGATCAGTAGATAATAACTTTGAAGAGAAATAATGCAATTATTTAAATAACACATAGCCACCAATTTTAGAGGAAAGAACATTTCTTGAAATTATCATTGTCTATATATTTTTAACTTCATAGTATAGCTTCCATGATGCTTACAGTTCCTGAATATCATGAGCATTCAGTATTAATTGAAAAAATATTTTTATTTTCTGGCTTAGACTTCAGTCATGCTACAAACTCAATACCAGGTCTGGCAAGGAATAAGCAAGATAGTACTAGATAGAATTGGTTAAGTTCAGTTGTTAGTTTCTCAGACCTGGAAGAATGCAGTCGGTCATTCAGTGATTCCAGAAAATTAATCCATTTACAGCATGGACAAGGTCAATTAGTTTGGAAAATGTGGAGAATATATAGTTTCCTAGAGTTTAGTTTGGTAGGAAATATATTACCTACCAAAGACACTATCCCAGGGATCTGATATTTAGACAGGAATTTTCACCTAGCAAAAAAACTAAAGTTGTATGTGGGAAAACATAGTATAAGCCTAGTTTTCTGTTTGGGACAACATGGTAAGGAATAGGAGCAGGCTGATGACTGGGCAGCAAGGGTATATGGAGAGCTGTCCAAAAGCATCCCCCATTCCAAATCTGGAATGAACCTACCATAAGGCTAAGAATTCTGATGCATTTCACTTCTTGACCAGAATTTATTCTAGATTCTATGGAACTTTGCATTTGTGTAAAAGCCATAAGTTATATGCACATAATTATGTAACAGGCCAGAATCTGTTAGAAGTAGTCATAAAAATACATTATAGTTTGGGAAGTGAAATATGAATAAAAACTAGAAATATACAATCACTTTCAAAAGTGCATGGGGAAATATGTAAGTGTTTTGATAAATGCATGGTACACTTCCCAGGGACACATAGATGTTGGAAATAGTCTCTTTATTCATTAAAGTAAAATATATTTCTAATCTTCTCCTCCTCCTTCCTCTCCTTTCCTCTCCCTTTTTCCCTCTCCCCACTCGTCCTGTCCCTTCCCTTTCTCATTTTGAGAAAATTAACCAGTAGATATAGGGATAAAAATATGGCCTAATAAATACTTTTAATATACAAGTGCTATTTATGTTCTTAAATAATGTATATTATTTAATGTTTTTCTTGTGGATTTTATTTGGAAAGTTTACTTCATGACATAGTAAGATACTTTAAATTATTTTTACCAGATATTTAGCAGCCTAAATATCATAGGGCTTAACATTAGGAAATGTTATATTTGTTTTCTGTTCCCTGATTTCATGCTTAATGAGAATATTATTGTCATTTGTTATCTGGCTTCACATTCACATTTATCTTATATGAAAGCATCACATGAAATCAACCAAAGCACTATGTTCTACAAGTTCGTATTTTCAGAGCATAAAGGCTATTATGAGAACATTAACTATCATATATTTCTTCACTTTGCCCTGAAAAAACTGACAAGATTAACATTTCAGTTAATAGGTGTAATGTTTCCTTTTTAGTTTTTTTTTTTTTTTTCTGTTGTACTCCTTTTAACTTCTTATGCAGTGGGTGTCAGTCAGTGCTCTTTTGAATCAATTTATGTGCTTGTGGGAGAAAACAAGCTCAAAATCTATGGGGCAAAGATTTGGGATAAAATCTAAGAATTTGAAAGAAGTTGCAAGATGAGCCTGCAGTCCCAAGGCCAAATTTCTTCTTTAGTAAACCTGAGTTGTTGCTCCACAGGACCTTCAACTGATTGGCCAAGGCCCATGCACTTGATCGAGGGTAGTCTACTTGAAATCAACTGATTGGAGGTGCTAACACAGCTGCAAGATGCCATCACAGCAGCACCTAGACGAGTGCTTGATTAAATAGCTGGATACTGTGGCTATAGCCTTGTTGAGACAGAAAACTAACAGTCACACTTCACAAACTCTTTTCTGTCATAAAAGCTATGGCATGGGAACAGTTTAGGACTTAAGAGTATTACATTAACAATTTTAGAATGTACTTACTCCTTGATCCTTGGAATCATAGAGTATTCTGTTTGAAATTCAATCTTTAAATGCAGTGCAGGAATATAGGATCCCAAACCTTTTTAGGTATACATAAATTGTCTTGGACCTGAGCCCAGTCTAGCAAATGGGAGAAAAAATATATATCTTAAAAAAAAGTGATATAGACATAAGCTTTAGTTTCCCTAAGAAATAATAAAATTTTAAAGTGGTTAATACCAAGGGTCACACAAAACCTTTAATGTTGTATAGTAAGTATCACATATCTTGTCAGGTAGTAATCTCTCATAACTGATTATCAGGGGTAATTATATAATTATAATGGGGATACTAACAAAACACAAAAGAAAAACTAAGCAGTCTGGGCAACAACTGAAGTTGCCAAAATGAGGTGAGTCTGGAAATATGCTTTCTTAGGTAAGATGCATGTAGAAGGAAGATTGAATTCTACTTACAGAGAAATGCTTATGCATAATTTGGAGGTATGAGAAAACAGAGAACACGATGTCTTGGCAGAAAACCAAGCAGTTTAGCATCATTGCTAAGATTGGTGATGCTCTGAAATATTAATGGAAGGTGTGTTCCCTGAGGTGAATAGGATATCAGCTGTCCAAAGACTATGCATATTTTCTTTAAAAAATGGAAATTATGTTTTTTTAATTTTTCTTTTTGTTTTTTGTTTGTAAAAAGGACAACTTAACTGCTTTGAAAAAATTACCTCACACTTTTACATTCAAGGTCCTTTTGGAAACATAGACACATAGCAATGGTAACTAAAGACAATAGATTTTTTAAATGCACTTTCCTGGAAAGAGAGTGACACAATGTCTAATGACCTCATATGTACATTAACCACCACAAAGGTTAGAATTATATCTTAATTGTATCTTATTTAACTTACTCTATTATGGAGACAAATGATGTAGTAACTTGAATGATGCTATGTCTTGTCAAAATGACAAAATTTTACATTTCTTTAAAAATGTTCATCTTTCTTCACTATTTCAGTGGTTTTCAGTTTTTATCTCTCAAGTTATTTTTTAAGTTGAATATATGCAAAAGAATTAACAAACGATGCTGCACCTTAAAGTGGTAGTGAGGAAAGTAGTTCTCATTCAGATTCTCACAGCCTCCCACAAAACCGCCTCTCCGGTAGTCCACTTCTGTAGAGCGTGAAGACTATTGCACTCTAAGATGCTACATTATGTGCACAACTGATAGAAATCTCTGCTTGTATAAAATAATTTTGCAAGACATATAATTTTTATTTGAATATTAATTATTAATTGAAGAAAATCTTTTTCATGTGTAAAATCATTACTTCCCTCTTATGTGTTGTATTTTTTCCCCTTTTCACTCCCCACATGCTGTGTTTCTCCCATCCCCTCCTTCCTTCAAACCCACTTTCTTTACCGTCTCTTCTTCCTTCACCTTCTTTCTTCTTCCTTGCCTTCTCCCCTCCAATGCAACACTCACCAACACATGCTTATCCTATCTTATACTGTGGAGAATTTAGACTACTTCTTGACAAGCAATAAATAGAATTAAAATATTTAACAGCACATTTTTTTCCAATGCAAAGGAAGTCTGTTTTATTTATAAGAACAGAACAATAGCAACAGAGTAAAAGGTGAATTTCATATCCAAATGTCTTTAGTTTTTCAGAAGAATGATCCTAAGATATTTTTTACAGAATTTAAAGATGATAAGAAGTTTTAATTGTATTATGTATCCCTTATTTCTTCTTTCTCCTTGCTTCTTGAAAAAGCAAATTTAGAATTAACATTTTAGAAAGATTTTCTAAATGAGCTAAAGTCATTTGTTTTGTTTTACTATATTTGTAAATACATTTCAACTTATTCTAACTCATTTCCAAACCCTTCAACTGTATAAAGTAATTATTATATATTCTATGATTTTGATTTATGCCTACACAATTTTGTGTATTATATTTATAAAATGTAAGTTGGATATTTTCTGGCAAGGTGGCTATTTTAGGGTACAATTCATCATTATCATCATCTTTGTTACCATCAATATCTTAATTATCATAGCTATAGTAACTAAACTTTAATGTTGCCTAATTAATTTGCATATATTACTACATGTATTCTTTCTATTTTACCAGTAGAAATTCATTCTTAAATAGTGGTTAAATGACTTGCCTAATATAAAGTCAGTAAGTATAGAACCTGAATAAATTCAAAGGCCCTGCTCAGTAACATTCATATAGTAAGATCTGCAAAAATTCATAAAACACCTCCAACTTGTTAATAGTATTGATTGTGATGGCATAATTATGGATTGATCATATGGTTATTTTTAGTGTTATACTATGCAGTGTTTTATCAAGTTCCTAAACTGAGGATATGTTTTTCTTTAAATTAAGTCATGAAGCAGTAAAAGAATTTCCACTTCATCAAAATTAAAAGTAATGCATTTGATATATCTATCTGTAAACAAATTATTATTTAACTTAAATATTCTTGTATTTATTCTTGATTTATATAAGGGTCTAAAAATTGATAATTTACCTTTAGATCCATGTTTAATTGCTAAGTAATATATATGAAAACACACAATGTATTGACATTAATATTAAAGTCTCCAGATTTGCTTTGCTTCCTTCCTTCATTCCAATACTCACATAAAAGAAACAATGAACACAGCTGGAGCAGGAATTCAGAGATATATGTAAGTAGCTCATCCACACTTTGTATTTGGATAGTTTAAATATATTATTTAAAACAATGGCTGAAAAATTATTTGATATTTAACCAGAAATGGTCAAACATTAAATAAATTGTTAAGGTGCTACAATATAGAAAATATTAAACCCTACATTTTATGTAATCAGGGCAGTATGAATCCACTGTGTTCTTCCTTCACTGAGCTTTCTTGGTGTGCAATTCATTGTAATATGTAGATCAATTTAGCACCATCATGACATTTTTCTATGGAGAACACTGACTTGAACAGTTAATTCAAGTGAAAGATGCTCTCAGATGCTCCTGCAGCTCAGTTTAATATAGAAAACATACATTTTTCTAATAACTGAACAACAACAACAACACCTAAACTATAATGTTAAAATGACATGCTAGAGAAAATATTGTGAAATATGAGTGTGGAGAAGATGAGATAAATTCTGACCACTGGGCCTATAAAAATGGAATGGAGAAATCAGCTTTTAGGTTCTTGAAAGTCTTGAAAAAAAACGGAAATATCTTATTCTTTCTATTCAGAATAGTATTATATCTTCCACATTTAAAAAAAACAACTAATATCTCTGTTTCAGATAAAACAAATACAGTGGTCAAAATAGTTGATATTAGATAATATACAGAAGAAAGGAAGGAGAGGAAGGGGTGGGTTACAGAAATTTAACCTATAACTAATATACATCGATCACTGTGAATGTCATTCAAGTCAAATAAATCTTCAAAATTTAACAAGGCTACTTTGGTCCACATTATAAAAATTCTCTACTCTAATGGCTTCTGAAGAATCATTAATTTCATAAATTTGTATTTCATTGGCAAACTAATTAAAATAATCATGCAGATTTATTAACCCTAGACATATTATTAAAGACTAAGCAACTTGAGTTATATGTATAAAATTCTAAGGTACTGACTGACATGTATATCTTGCAGTCCACTGTATAGCAACAACTCAATGCTTTAATGCAGCTTCCAAATGAGCAGTTCCCTTTATGGCTTCATTAATATAATTGGAACTAGGGTTTATTTAGCTCTGGCCAAATGATTTCAAAGGCACTGATTATTTTGTGAGCCCCTTGGAACGGAGTTTCAAAGCAGAAGAGGGATGTGCAAGAAGAACACAATTACTGATGCAGTTGAAATTCCTTACAAATGAGAAAATTAAAATTTGACACTAACAAGGTGGTTGCTGAAGCCCCACTTTTTCTAATTAGTGCTTCATTTTTTTTTAAATTCAGTGTCAAAAGTTATGAGAAGCAGGATCTAGTGGATGAAGCATGGTATAATATGTAAAGTGGCAGAAAGTTGTTTTATTAAAAGTTTTGTGAACAAAAAAGAAGCTTTATAATAATTCTGACCAAAAGTCACCACACAGGGCAATCTGATGCAAATTCCCAACTGGGCAGTATGCCTCAGGCCTACAAAAAGATTTATATTTGCTTTAAGCAAGCCCTGTCCATTGTTCTAGTGCATCTAGGATAATACACCTTTGAAATTCCAGCCTAATCCTCTTTTTTTAGACTCTGAGAAGAGGTAACCACCCTCAAGGGAGCAAATAATCTTGTTAACTATTCTGTACCTTGCTGTCTCCTACCTTCTTATGTTCCCTCCTTAACTCCACATGTACAAAAGAAACCACACAACTCTCATTCTCCTGAGTATTTGAAATTCTGCTTCTGGTATGTTGTCAGTTTGGCTCCAATAAACTCATAAAAATTCTCTATAGGTTTGGACTTATATCAATATCAATAGTTTACATTTCAATTAAAATTCTGTATTATGAATATATAAACTATAAATACATCAACCTTGATTTGAGGTCTGGGTTTATTTCAAACAAATTTATAATAGCTATTGCTTAATATTCCACAGATGCTCTAAAAAGTGCTTACAAGATAGCACAATAATTCCAATCCTTTTCTTTTTCATTCATTATAATATTTATTTATTGAATGTATACTATATACCAAAAATTATTGTGTTAGGAAGCATGGAAACAGCTTCAATCTCTATTTCTTTCTCTCTTCTATATTTTCTACTCTATGTTCTTTTAAAATATATTGAAAATAGCCTGTATATACGTATATGTAAGAATAAATTTGCTGATAAATTTTCATAATTCAAAGAATTATGAGTAAAACAGATAATAAGCAAATAAAAGCAATGGATGTGATGTCTGTAAAGAATGTTTTTCAATTATTTAGTTGTATTTTATGTCAATCTAAATGTAAATATTTTTGTATATAAAATACTCGTGTTTTATTTTTTATTAAATTTATTGGAGTGACATGGGTTAATAAGATTATGAGGTCTGTCCAGAAAGTACCCAACCATGCACTATGAAAACTAGATGAAGATACAAGATATAAGAAACACTGTACATAAAACAATGATGCTTTAGTCCCTTTCAAAGTAGGCATGTTGGTACCTCACACAGTCTTCCCAATTGCCACTAGCTGCCCCATCATATTTTCCTGAATCTCATGAATTTCAGCAATGGTCTGAAATCTCTTCCCTTTCAAAGATGATTTTAGTTTCGGGAAAAGCCAGAAGTCACAAGGTGCCAAAGCTGGGCTGTAGAGGGGCTAAGTTCCTTGGGTTTTTATCCAAAAAACTGTACGAGATGTGATAGGTGATAGGGTGCACTGTTGTAATGAAGCTTCCAATTACCAGATGCCCACAGCTGTGGCCTTCTGAATCATCCAAATAGTTTTTGTGGAGGAATGTTCAAGGTTAATGCAAATTTTGATGCAGATTCATTGCTCTACTTGCTCAGTCACTTTGAATGTGACACCCACACCATACATATGCTCACTCGACAGCATCTACTGCCCCCACTGACTATTACATTGAAGTTGTCATTGTTCATGCACGTGTATTTCAGTCTACTCTCCTTAGTCGCCAGATCACATTGTCGTGCAAACTGTTCTTGTTATACTAACAATTGCCGAAATTTTTCTGGACAGACCTTGGTTTGAAGTGTACATTTTGTGATACATCATCTACATATTGCATTGTGTGCCCACCACCAAAAGTCAAATCAACTTCCATCTGATCCCCTTTACCTTTTACTACCCTTCATCCCCCTTTTCCCTCTGGAAACCACTGTCCTGTTGTCTGTGTCCATGAGTTTTTATTTGATTGTTTTTCTTATTTGTCCATTTGTTTCTTTCAGTTTTATATCCCACCTATAAGTAAAATCATATGGTTCTTACCTTTTTCTGTGTGACTTACTTTGTTTAACATGATATTCTCAAAGTCCATCCATATTGTCACAAATGGCAGTGTTTCGTCTTTCCTTATGGCTGAGTAGTATTCCATTGTGTATATGTTCCATATGTTCTCTAATCATTTATCAAAGAATGTTTGGGTTGTTGCCATGTCTTGGCCACCACAAGAGTTACCATGTAACCCAGCAACCTCTCTTCTGGCTATCTACCCCCCAAATTGGAAACATTTATTCACAAAGATATATGTACTCTTATGCTCATTGTAGCACTGAGTTTTTCAGTGTCTGAAATTTGGAAATCACAGATAGCAGCCTCATTGTATTTTACCTTTTTTATAGTCTACCTTCTTTGTAGATATACTGTTATTTACTTAATCAGTATTTCCAAGGGATATTTGGAAATACTGGCTTTTAATATGAGAATTAACATCCCCTAAATGTGTCATATCACACTAGTACAATTTTATCTAATATATATTAAAGGGAATAATTTCATATTTTCCATTTTCTTAAGTTTCCAACAAGTTCTCCTTGCTTTTTACTCCCCATTGATTACCTCATTGCAGTCAATGGGGAAGGAAGTTCTTCAACTTGGACAAAGGGAAGGAAATAAAAATTGCATTAAAATATATCAAAATAAAAATGTATAACCACATTTGTAAAGAATAAAAACATTCTGCTGAATTTGTCTCTCTAAGGCCATTTTTCCTCAAACAATCTACCTACATTTCTATTAATGATGCTATTGATTGAATTTTGCCACCCCCAATTCATATGTGGAAATCATAACTCCCAATAATATAGTATTTAGAGATGGGGCTCTCAGAAGGCAATTTGGTTTAGATGAGTTCATGAGGGTGGGACCCTTGTGATATGATTAAATCTTACAGAGAAAAGGACACTAGAGACCAAGGAACTTCTTTACTCCTCTCCCTTCACTTTACTCTCCTCCTACTACTTCCCTTTCACCAACCCCTCTGACATGTGATAGAACAGTGAGAAAGTGGTTATCTAAAAGCTAGGAAGAGAATTCTCACCAGAAACTGACCATGTAGCATCTGATCTCAGACTCATAGCCACCATAACTGTGATAAAATGAATTTCTGTTTTATAAGTCACTCAGCTAGTGTTTTTATGGCAGCTCGAGTTGACAAATACAAAATAGTATGTCCTCTACTAACCCTGTTGTAATGGACCACAGAGCACGGGTCCCCTGAAAATAGGAGAATACCACCATCTCCTCCCAAATCCTACAAAAACACACAGGAGAGTGGGGAAAAGAATACCCCCAAAAGTGGCAAGTACAGAGGCTGAGGCACATTACATAATGAAAGCAGATTAATAGCTCATGCCTTCCTGAAGGGAAAAGCTCTGGAAGGAAGTTGCTGCTGCCTGGGACAAAATTGTGTACATGACTATGAGAACGTGTACTGGCAGAGTGTTTTGGCAGAGAGACTTGTGACATACTGTGGAGGGTAGAAGGGAAGAAAGCTCATATAGTGCCTCTGTGAGCTTCAGGGGCAGATGCCCATCTTAGATGCCTGTGCATGACTAGGAACTCTTTCCATTACTAAAGATGGCAGCCAAAAGAGGGTCAAAGACACTGGGAAGCTGACAAAAATGGTGGACACTAATTCACCACAGGAAGATCTAGATGCTCATCCACATAGGAAGTTCTGAGCCAAGCTTTTAAAATTGGAGCTCGAGGTCTACCATGAGGTCTAAAGATTTGCAGAGAAGTCTGCCATGAGGTCAAGAGGTCTGCCATGAAATCTGTCTGCCTGAAGGCCAGGAGGTCTTCCACAAGGTTAGAAAGTCTGGAGATTTTCCTATAGAAGATGGTGGCAGACATGACAGCACTGCAGGGACCTGCCTGGCTAAGCACACAGCCACATTGGTGAGCTGATAGCTGGAGTAAAGGTAATTCCAGAGGACAGAAACTGATGCTGTGAGAAGGACTGAGTCTGGTACACCCAGATTCATGAGAGATGCTTAGAGCTGAACTGTGACATGTAATGCTGAGTTGCAGACTTCTGTATTTCTGAAGGATATCTCTCACTTGGTACAGGGTCTTTTGGTACAGCACTTTGGAGCTTAGTTCAAGCTCTCTCTCACTGGATTTTTGGCATTTGGACATTCTGGACCTCTGATCCTGCTCCCTGCACAGACAGGAGCACTTGTGGGACCAGGAAATGTGGGGCTCAACAGGAGCTTAGACCATGGAGAGGATGGGAGCTCATGTCTGGAGTCAGGGTCCCATGCAGTGACACATGGCTCTCTGGGATCCAGCCTCTGGGACAGCCTCTGGCACATGGTTTCTTGAACCACTACATGGAGACTGAGCACAGCACACCCCAGACTCTGAAGAAGAGAGCTGCTATGAGAAGATGGTGACTCTGAAATCTGTAAGTGAACATTACAGAGAGGATGGAGATCTGCTTGTGTGACTGGCTTAACGACAGACAAGGATATGAGGAACTTCTGGACATGGTTTTGATTTGTAGTCTTTTTGTGAGCAACAGAAGTTCTGCATCTCATGGGAGAGAAGGACTCAGAGCAGTAGTGTCCTCAGGCCCCACCAAGGTTGGAACCCTGCTAATAAAAAATTCAAGGCACCAGGTGGCCGAAATCCAATTTGCATGGTTACTCTCTGACTCAAAACCACTCTTGCCTATTCCTCTCTTTTTGTAGCACCAGCTGTTTTTTTTTCTCTCTCTGCTATATCATTTTAATCAGAATACACATTTAGAATAACATTTATTCACATCATATCACTCTTTAGCTTCTGCTGCATTGCTCTACTATTATTGAAAGTAAATTTCACTAAAAGACAAATCGATATTGACTAACTCCAATTTTTCACCTCCAGATTTATCCTCAACCCATTATCAGGCTTTTATCTTTCTGAGGAGACTGAAACAGTTCATGAGAACTCAACAGTGACCTCCACATTTCAAAGTACCAATGGTCTGATCTTACTCAACTGCTCAATAGTGTGTAGAGACAGTTGATCACTCCCTATGTTAAAACAAAGAGATAAATTTAAAAAAAAATTCTCACCTCAGCTACCAGGATACCACATTCTTATGTTCTTTTCTTAACTTTTGGCCACCCATTTCCAGTCTCTTTTGGTGGATTCTATTTTTTTCTTCTTTCTAAATGTTGGAGTATCCCCAGACTTCTGACAATGAAACTTTTCTCTTAGGTACACATCTTCACTGGATGATACCATCTATGTCTACCACTTAAATATTTTTCCCCTGCATTAAAGACTTGTATATGAAGCCATTCATTGTAAATCACCACTCTGATCTATAATAAACATCTTAAAATCACCAATCATAAAATTTAACTCATAGTTTTCTAATCAATAGAGTCAAAAGTTTTTCTTGAAAAGTTATTGGTAGTATTTTAAACTCTTTTATTACTCTCATAAACTATTCAACTTATCACCATATTAGGTCTATAATTTAATTATAATATATTCCAAATCCAATCACATCTTACCTATTCTATTGTTAACATCCCATCCTAAACCAAAATGCTTTTCTTAGAATAATGTAATAACTTTTGAATTTATCATCTTAGCTTCCTCTAACATTTTCTCCACAAACTGAAGAAATCCACTTAATTTTACTGACCGACTCAGAATCCTCCAAAATGTTTTTGTCACATTGAAAATACAATCATTACCATGGTCTGTTGTCACATCATGGTCTTATGAACAGGTAATGTTTAATTTTACAACCTAACCTTTTATAACTTGCTTTATGATTTCCAACACAATGAACTCCTATTTTTTCTTGAAGAACTGAAGCTCATTCTACCCCGTTACATTCTTTTTCCATCAACCTAGAAACTCATTCCCAACTTTACTTGTATCGCTGCTTGAAAGTCTCCTCAGTAAGGACTTCTCTCACCATATTATCTCAAGCGGTACTCCCTTGGATTAATTCTCTTACCTGTTTTTTAAAAAAATTTAAATTAAATTTATTGAGATGATAATGGTTAATAAGATTATATGGGTTTCAACTATACAAATTGTATACATATATTGTACTGAGTCTGCCCACCACCCAAAGTCAAATCTCTTGCTTTTTAATTCATCATGTAACTGTTGGGTTGGACAAAAATCTGTTTAGCTTTTTCCATAAAATAAAAGACAATTTTTTTTCACCAATATCTTTATCCATTTGGATATTTTGAGTATGTCAGTTGTCTCCCATGTAGTATAATGTTGATTGTTCTCAATTGATGTCTTGATTTGATTGCTATCATTTATAGCAATGTCTTGATTTGTTTTGCATCATTAATACTTTGTTTTAGTCTTTTCTAATACACTTGGAACATGTAATTTTGACAATTGTTTCAATATTTTAAATCTATTTTTAGGGTTTTTTATTGTTACTCAACTATGGTTGTCTCAATTTCCCCCCATAACTCCCCCATGTCCACCCATTCCCACCTTCCACCCTTGATCTTATACCCCCTTTGGCTTTTTCCATGTGTTCTTTGTACATGTTGCTTAATGACATTTCCCTTTTAAGAGAACAACATGAACATTTTTTACTCTTAAAATTGATATACCATGTGTTAGTAATATGTGTTTATGTTATAGTTGGAGAATTTTTTTACATATAAATGTGTAATTTTAGGGAAAACTATGGGTAGAAAAAATTAAAACTAGCAATATTCTGACACCAGTCTGTTATAACATAGTTAAGTATAGCTCCTTCTTACCAAATGGAACAGACACCTTAACAAATAAGATGTACATATGGTAAATATCATGTAAAAAAAGATGCCCCACGTCATATTTCATAAGGGAAATGCAAATTAAAACACTACACACCAGTAAATGGCCAAAATCTGAAATACTGATAGCACCAAATGCTGGTGAAGATTTGGAGCAACAGTAACTCTCATTTGTTGCTGGTGGGAATGCAAAATAGTAGTCACTTTGGAAAACAGTTTGGCAGTTTCTTACAAAATCAAACATACTATCACCATAGATTCTAGCAGTAGTGCTTCTTGGTATTTACCCAAAGAGGTTGAAAACTTTTTTATGCATAAACACTTGTACATGCATATTTTATAGCATCCTTATTAATGATTTCCAAAACTTGGAAGAATTATGATATCCTTCAGTAAGTACATGGATAAAGAAACTGTGGGATATCCAGACAATAAATATTATCTTGCTAAAAAGAATTGAGCTATCAACCCATGAAAAGTCATGGAGGAAACTTAGATGAATATTACCAAGTAAAATAATCCAATTTGAAAATATTATATAAAGTATGTTTTTTACTATATGGCATTCAATAAAAGTAAAACAATTGTGACAATAAAAAAAAATCAGTGATTTCCAGGGAGATGGATAGAGCACAGAAGATGTATAGAGCAGTGAAATTAATACTCTATACATATTATAATGATGGACACATATTATTATACATTTGTCCAAACCTGTAGAAAGCACAATATTATTAATAATTAGTATTGCAAACCATGGTCTTTGGATGACTATGATGTGTCAATGTAGATTCATCAGTTGTGACAAATGTACTGCTCTGGTGGTATGTTATTGATGATGGAGGCTACATATGTTTGAGAGGAAAGAGTATGTGGGAAATCTCTGTGTCTTCCCCTCAATATGCTGTGAACCTAGAACTGCTCTAAAAATATTAATAAAAATGTGTGGAATGAAGCTAAATCAGTGTCTGATAAATTCATAACTTTAAGTGTATATTAGAAAATAAATAAAATGTATATAAAATCTCTAAGCTCTCATTTTAGTAATTGAGATAATTACAGCTATTAAAATTTAAAATAGCAGAAGCCCTGGCTGATGTGACTCACTGGGTTGAGTGCTGGCCTGCAAACCACTAGGTCACTAATTTCATTCCCATTCAGGGCACATACCTGGGTTGTGGGCCAGGTCCCCAGTTGGGGGCATGTGAGAGGCAACCACACATTGATGTTTCTCTCCCTCTCTTTCTCCCTCCCTCTAAAAATAAATACAATCCTTAAAAAAGATATATAAACACCTAGGAGTTCATTAACAACGAGTGGTTTAATGGTAAATTCAATCACAAAAGTAGGGTGAGAAAGAGAAAGCTGAAAGAGAAGGCTAGAGGAAATTTTTAACTCTGAGGATCCACAATTAAACATATTATTAGCAAGAAGCCATTTCTTCAGCAGGCTTAGCTGTCAAGAAGTAGAGGTGTGTAGATGGAGGTACAGATCAAGGACAACTTGCATCTTTTGGGCATTTCTTCATCTGTTCATTAACAATGTCAACATTCACAGAATACAATCTCCTGCTTTTTATTTGCCTTCCACATCTCAAACTACTTATTTTGACCAAATTATACTTGGGATAATACAGGAAAGAGAGTGATGGGAAATGCAGCTCTTGCTTAGTTGACAGTAGAATGATCGGTTTAGATATTGCTGCTGTTGGGTAACACACCATTCAGAACTACTTGTCTTATTAAACTCTGTGCAAAAGAATACTTGACATATAAATGTATAGCTAATCATATAACATCTTCAAAGACATCAGAGAAGCTATACTATCCATTGAAATAAAAAGGCAAAAAAGATATTTTGGAAGATAACGGTAAGTTAGCCAAATTAAGTATAGTAGTATTTGAAGCAGTATTGCTGCAAAAAGGAAAGCAATTTTTCTGAAAGCAATAAACAAACAAAAAATATCAACAATTAGGTGAAAAGGGATAAGATAATTTGATAATCCTGTTTAAACATTTTGTTAATGATTATTTCAAGAGAGAACAAAGTAGAGAGTAGGAATCAAACAAATGAATAATAGGATAAAAAAGTTTGAATAAAATAATTCCTTAACAGGGTTATCAACCCAGGGTTTCTCAATAAAAGAGAAAAAGACTTTCGAGATTCATCACAAATTTTAGGACTGCAGAAAAAAGATTCTAAGGTTTATCAGAGAGTAAAAAATAATCACACACAATGAAACAGAATTACAATCATACCAACCTCCTAAACAGCAATTCTTGAAGGTTGATTATGGATTATCCCTTTTAAATTCTAAGGGAAATTATTTTTACTCTAGAATTCTTATTATAAGCCCAAGACTTTTATCACATTCCAAGATGAAACAGGAATTGCGAATGCTTTACACATGAGTAAAATGTAACTTCATGAACTATTTTTTAGTAGATTTTTGTGAGATTTGATTCACTAAAATGAGAGGGGAAATAAGCAAGTATATAGTCATTAGGTCTATGAAAAACTAGATCCAACATGGGAGAAAGGTGAATGTAGTCCTAAATATACTGTTGTTCAGACCACAATGGTAAAGTTTACAAAGAAGGAAATATCCTGATTTTTTTTAAGTGTTATATAACTTATGCATTTAGTTATTGGATAGGCAACTGAGTGTATGTATTTATTGAATATCTATAATATATTCAATATTATTGAGCAGATAAATATATAGGTATTATCCCAATTGGCAGTAAACTCTTTAAATAGGTGCAATAAGTCAGATCAATAATTTAACTGAAATTAGGAATGTAATATTTTATGCTTCACAACATTTTTCAATATTTTCAACTTTTCCCCATTCAATAAAAACTTTATATCATCAGCATTTAAAAATAGTGACATTTCAGCTATGTTAAAAGACTTTTCTTAATCCTGCATCAATAACCAACCCACACCCTTGACCTTTCAGTCAATTTCTCTCTCTGTTTGTCTCTTTCTCTCCTCTCATTTTCTGGAGGGTTCGTTGAATTAAAAATGTATTTATTCATATAATTAATTACTGTCAAAATATGAATTGAAATCACTCAGCTTCATTATGTCACTGATGCCCTTGGGACCACTTACATAAAAATATTTGTCTTTTATTTTTATATTTTATTATTTTTATTTTTTATGCTGTAAAGTTGTTCTTGTTTTTTTGTTTGCCTTTCCCACCTCCCTCAACCCCAGCCACATCCTTTCCCAAGCTGACCTCCATATGGTTGTCCATGTCCAAGTGTTGTACATAAATGTTCTTTGGTCAAACATTTCACCATCTTTTATCCCATCCCACCCCTCCTTTCTGGAAGCTGCTTCTCTCTTCTACATAACTAAACTTCTGTTACTATTTTGTTCATTGGTTTATTGTATTCATTATATTCTACATGTACGTGAGATCATGTGGTATTTTTTTTCACTAACTGATTTAATTCACTTAACATAATCTTCTCCATGTCCATTCATGCTTTTGCAAAATGTAATAGTTTTTCTTTTTTATCACTAAGTAGTATTCCCTTGTGTAAATGTACCACAGCTTTTCAGAGAACTAAAGCAAAAATTCCAAAAATGTATATGGAACTAAAAATAGGCCCTGAATAGCTTCAGTAATCTTGTGAAACAAGAACAAAGCTGAAGTATTGCAACTCCTAATATTAAACTATACTATAAGGCCCCTGTAATCAAAATAGCCTGGTAGTGGCTCAACAGACATATGGATCAATAGTGCAGAACAGAGAACCCAGGAATAAGCCCATGCCTGTATGAGCAATTGATATTTGACAAAGGTGGTGACAGCATACAATGGAGCAAAGACACCCTATTCAATAAGTGGAAAAGCTGAGTTGGTACTTGCAGATAAATAAAACTAGACCACCAACTTACACCACACACAAATAAATTTAAAATAGATAAAATACATAAGTATAAGTCATGAATACATAAAAATCCTAGAAGAAAACATAGGTAGTAGAATCTCAATATTTGGTATAGAAATAATTTTTCCAATAAGAATGACTCTTAAGGCATAAGAAACAAAACAGAAAATAAAAAAAAATGGGAGTACATAAAAATAAAGTTTCTGTACAAAGAAACAATTAGCTGGATGAATAGGGAACCCACTTTATAGGATAACATTTTCACCAATGATACATCTGACAAGTGTTTAATATTCAAAATATACAAATAGCTAATGTGATTCAATGCCATGAAGACAAACAAACAAATTATGAAATGGGGAAAAGACCTGAATAGATACTTCTCCACAGAGGATATACAGAGAGCACATAGATATATGAAAAAATTCTCAATATACTAATCATAAGAGAAATGCAATTTGAAACTTCAATGAAATATCATTTTATATCTGTCAGAATGGCTACCATCAATAAATCAACAACCAGCAAGTATTGGTAAGGCTGTGGAGAAAGGGAAACCCTATTGCACTGTTGATGGAAATGTAGTCTGGTGTAGCCACTGTGTAAAACAATACAAAATATCCTTAAAAATGTATTTTTATTGTATTTTTTTCATTATCATTTACCCCCTAATACTCCATACCCCCTGCAATCACCACACTGTTGTCCAGGTTCATGAGTCCTTTTACTTTTTGTTTGATCCCTTCACCTCATAACCCCCTCCATAGCTGTCATCATGCTCCCTATCTATGAGTCTGTCTCTATTTTGCTTGTTGGTGCAGTTTGTTCATTAGATTTGATATATGAGGGAAATCTTATATTTGTCTTTCTCTGACTGGCTTATTTCACTTAGTATAATGTTCTCCAAGTCCATTCATGCTGTCACAAAGAGTAAAGTTTTTCTTTTTCATGGCTGAGTAGTGTTCCACTATGTAAATATCTCACAGTTGTTTTCTCCACTCATCTACTGCTGAACACTTGGACTGCTTCCACATATTGACGACTGTAAAAAATGCTGCAAGGAATATAGCGGTACTTATGTTCTTTTGAATTAGTGTTTTGGTTTTTTTTTTTAATATTCCCAGAAGTGGGATTGCTGGGTCAAAAGGCAGATACATTTAAAATTTTTTGAGCTATCTCCATACTAGTTTCCACAGCAGTTGCATCAACCTCCAGTCCCACCAACAGTTCAAAATGGTTCCCTTTTCTCCACATCCTTGTCAGAACTTGTTTGTTTATTTACTGACGATTGCCATTCTGAATGTGTAAGGTAATATCTCATGGTGGTTTAATTTGCATTTCTCTGATGATTAGTGACATTGGACATCTTTCATATGTCTATGTGTCATCTGTAGATCCTCTTTGGAGAAGTGTCTATCCAGGTCCTTTGCCCATGTTTTTTTTTTTTTTAATTAGATGTGTGTATGTGTGTGTGTGTGTGTTGAGTTTTATAAGTTCTGTATAAATTTTGGATATTAAACTCTTATTAGATGTAGTGGCAAGTATGTTCCCTTATTTTGTGGGTTGTCTTTTTATTTTGTTGATGTTTTTCTTTGCTGTGCCAAAAGTTTTTAATTTGATGTAGTCCCATTTGTTTATTTTTTCTTTTGTTTCCCTTGACTGAGAAGATATATCAGATAAAACATTGCTACAATGTCTGAAATTTTACTGCCTATATTTTCTTCTAGGATTTTCTTGGTTTATGGTCTAACTTTTTAGTCCTTAATCCACTTTAAATTTATTCTCATGTGTTGCATAAAATGGTGGTCTAGTTACATTTTTCTTCATGTATCTGTTCCGTTTTCACAGAACCATTTATTTACTTAAACTATCTCTAGCTCATTGTATGTGCTTGTTTCCTCCTTAGAATATTAATCAACTATAAAGGTTTGGGTTAATTTCTGAGTCTCCTCTTTTGTTCCATTGATTTATGTCTGTTTTTGTGCCAGTACTATACTACTTTGATAGTTATGACCTTATAGTATGCTTTGATATTAGGAAGTGTTATTCTACAAGTTTGCTCTTCTTTCTCTGGATATCTGTTGCTATCCAGGATGTTTTGTGGTTCTATATAACTTTTTGAAGTGTTTGTTATAGTTCTGTGAAACACATCATTGTTATTTAATAGGAATTATATTCAATCTATAGTTTGTTTTGGGTAGCATGAACATATTAATGATGTTAAGTCTTCCTATCCATGAACATGGTGTTTGTATCCACTTATTTGTATCTTCTTTAATTTCTTTATTCACTGTCTTATAATTTTCCAAGTACAGATCAATAACATACTTGGTTAGATTTATTTCTAGGTATCTTATTCTTTTTGGAGCAATTGTGAAAGGGGATGTTTTCTTAATTTTCCTTATTATAGTTCATTTTTTGGCATTAAAAAGCAACTGATTTCTAGATAATAATTTTGTATCCTACTACTTTACTGAATTCACTAATCAGTTCTGGTAGTTTATTGGTGGAAGCTTTGGGTTCTCTAAAGTATCATTTGCAAATAATGACAGTTTTACTTTTTCCTTTCCATGTTTGATGCCTTTTATTTCTTTTTCTTGTCTGATTTCTAAGGCTAGGAATTCTAGGCTATGTTGAATAAGTAGGTGAAGCAGACATACCTGCTTTGTATTCTACTTTAAAAGGTATATTTGTAGTTCTTGCTCATTGAATATAATGCTGGCAGTAGGTTTGTCATGGCCTTTGTGACCTTGAGGTATGTTTCATCTATCCCCACTTTGCTGAGAGTTTTTATCATAAATCATTGCTTGATTTTATCAATTGCTTTTTCTGCATCTAATAATATGATCATGTAATTTTTATCCTTCATTTTGTTTATATGGTGAATCACATTTATTGATTTGCAAATGTTGTACAAACATTGCATTCCTAGAATAAATCCTACTTGATCATGGTATATGATCTTTTTTTGATGCATTGCTATATTCAATATTGCTAATATTTTGTTGAGGATTTGGAATTAGGATAATGCTCGCCTTGTAAAAATGAGCTTGGAATCTTTCCTTCCTCTTGAATTTTTTGAAATAGTTTGAGAAGGAGAAAGGTTAGTTCTTCTCGGGATATTTAGTAAAATTCACCTATGAAGCCACTTGGTCCAGGGCTTTTGTTTGTTGAGGGTATTTTGATTACTGCTTCAATTTCAATAGGTGTAATCTGTCTACTCAGATTCTCTGATTTTCCTGATATTTTTTGGAAGATTGTATGTTTCTAGGAATTTATCCATTTTGTCCAGGTTTTCCAATTTGTTGGCATATATTTGTTCATAATATTTTGTTACAATTTTTTGTACTACTTTGGTGTCAGTTGTTTTTTCTTCTATTTCATTTTTGGTTTTATTTATTTGGGGCTTCTCTTTTTTTCTTGATAAGTCTGGTTAAAGGTTTGTCAATATTTTCATATTTTCAAAGATGCAGCACTTGGTTTGAATGATAATCTGTATCAATTTTTAGATTCTATTTCACTTATTTCTGCTCTGATCTTTGTTATTTCCTTTCTTCTACTGACTTTCAGTTTTGTTGTTCTTTTTCAAGTTCCTTCAAGTGTAGTGTTGTATTACTTATTTGAACTTTTTCTTCTTTCTTGTACTAGGCCTGTAAGCTATGAATTTCCCTATACAGACTGCTTTCCTGTGTCTCAAAGATTTTTGGTTGTTATGTTCTCATATTCATTTGTTTGCAGGTATCTTTTAATTACTTCCTAATCATATGCTGACTCATTTATTATTTAATGATGTGTTATCTATCTTCCATATCTTTGTGTATTTTTCAGTTTTCTTCTTTTCATTGATTTTTAGTTTCATAGAACTGTGGTCAGAGAGGTACTTGATATGATTTCAAACTTTTAAATTTATGGAGACTTGCTTTGTGTCCTAACATGTGGTCTATAGAAGAAAACATTCCATGAGTACTTGAAAAGTATTTGTATTCTGTAGCTTTGTGTGAAATGCTCTGTAGATATCAATTAAATCCATTTGACCTAGTGTGTCCTTTAAGGCCCCTGTTTCATTATTGATTTTGTATCTGGGAGATCTATGCACTGAAGTCAATGGGGTGTTAAAATCCCCTATTACAACTGTATTTCTGTCAATCTCTATCTTTATGTCCATCAAGATTCTCTTTACATATTTAGGTATTCCTATGTTGGGTGCATAAATATTTACCAGGTTTCTGCCCTCTTGTTGGATTGTTCCCTTTATCATAATGTTGTATTTTTGTTTTTCTCTTACTATAGCTTTGGTATTTATATTGGTATTTTGTACCAATATTTGGTATTTATTTGGTATTTTGTTGAATTTAAGTGTTGCTATCATAGCTTTTTTACCTTTCCATTTGCATGAAATATCTTTTTCCATCCCTTTCCTTTCAGCCTATGTGTATCTTTTGAAATTAGGTGGGTCTCTTGGAGACAGCATATATATGAGTCTTGTTTTGTTATCCATTAAGCTAAACTATCTCATTTGCTTGGAACATTTAAGTCATTTACATTTAAGCTGATATTGATAGATATGTATTTATTGTTACTTAATTTTTAACTTCTTCTCCTCCTCCTTCCCCTTCTTTTTCTTCTTCTTCTTGCAAGCTCTTTAACATTTGTTGCAGAACTAGTTTGTTGTTAACATACTCCTTCAATTTTTTGTTGTCTGGGAAACTCTATATATTTCCTTCAGTTTTAAATTCTAGCCTTGCTGGGTACCCTTGATTGTAGGTCCGTGCTTTTCATCATCTTGAATATTTCATGCCAATCTCTTCTGGCCTGAAATATTGTTGAGGAATCAGATGACAGTCTAATCAGAGCTCACATGTCAGTAAGTAACTGCTTTTCTGTTGTGGCTTTCAAGATTATCCCCTTATCTTTACACTTTGCCATTTTAAATTATGATGTATCTTTGTGTAGGCCTCTTTGGGTTCATCTTGTTTAGGACTCTGCACTTCTTCTGGGACTTGTGTATCTTTTTTCTTCACCTGATTAGGGAAGGGTTCGGTCATTATCTTTTCAAATGAGTTCTCAATCCCCTTTTCTCTTCTCCTTTGGCATTCCCATGATGTGTTTGTTATTATGCTTCATGTTGTCCCAAAGCTTTCTTAAGCTTTCCTCATTTTTTATAATTCTTTTTAATTCTGCTCCACTTGGGTGTTTTTTTTTTCTACCTTGCCTTTCAAATAGGTAATTCGAATCTCTGCTTTTTCTAACCTTCTCTTTATTTCTCCCAGTGTATTATTTATTTCATATTTGCTTTCTTTATTTAGGATTGGTGTTTTTTATGATTTCTACCTCTTTTTTCATAATGTTGAATACGCTTATAATCATTCCTCTAAACTCAACATCTGATAAATTGCTTGCCTCAATTTCATTTAGATCTACTTTTGGAGCATTATCTTGTTCTTTCATTTGTGGCTTTTTTGTTTGTTGTTGTTGTTGTTGTTTTGTTTTTTTTTGGGGGGGGGATCTTCTTTGGTGGCCACTTTGGATTTGTTTCTATGTATTAGATATATCTGCAAAGACTCTTGTGCAGCCTATGTCAGGCACTATTTGTGACTCATCCTGGGCAACCTGTTTGGAGCTAATAGTGATCTATAGGATTTGGCTCCCTCTGTGGGGTCTATTTGTGTGCCAGAGAACTAGGCTGTGCATTAAGGTCATCTTTTACCATCACAGTGCCCAGTGGAGGGTGAGGTAAAGTCTCAGAGTTCCTGGAGGTCTGTGGTTAAAGGCTTTATTTTTAGGCTTGATATCTGAAATAGCCTCCTGCTTTCTCCTCAGAAGCAGGGTTTAAGCACCACAGTGGGGTAAGAGTGATTTCTGTGGGTGGGGCTATTGTTTTATCTCAGGCTGATGCTGCTTGGAGGGGAGTGCTCTACCCAAGAACAGTGACTTTTGCAGTATCTGGAATGACTGAGCACAGGGATCGTGGAGGCTGTTCCTTCAGTTCTTTCCCCAGAGTCACTAACTGTAGACTCTCCTCACATGTCTCTAGTTCACTCTGTCTTCCCTCTATGGAACCCAGGGTAAGTGGTTGCTAATGACATTTTGTGTGTTGGCCCTTTAAGAGACTTTCCATTTCTCAAGCTATTTCTCCTGGTGTACAGAAACCCTGCTGCTCTGAACAGCCAGATATTATTTGGTTTCCTCTCCTGGTTCTGGCACACTAGGTTGGGGCTTAGACCCCACACTTCTCAGGGAAAACCCCCGCAGCCACTGAAATGTCCCTCCAGAACTTTGGCTGCCACCAGTGGGAGCCCATGCCAACCCCATGTGCCTCTGCATTCCCTACCTGTCTTGTTGTGGAGAAGTGGTTTCTTCCAAATGTCCTTGGTTATAAGGCTTCTCTCCAGCTAGTTTTCAGTTGGTTATTAGTATGATTTTTTTTTTAATTTAGTTGTAATACCACCTGGGTTCTCTGAGGAGGTTAGTGTAGCTTCCACTTCTCCACTATCTTGGGTTTGTCTTTATTTTTTTTTAATATGTTAAACTCTTGATTACTCCTCTCCTCAAATGATTCTTCCCCTTGGCTTTTGGAACAAAAAACATGTCCTGTACTTTCTCAATGTTGCAATTATCTGGGTAAAATATTTGAAAAAGAAGCCTCTGGGGCCCTATGAACAAAATGGTGTCATGGCTCCAATATTTATAAGCTCGGCTGTTTGAAATCAGAAAATGTAATTTCTTTGTTCTTCAGTTGCCTCAGGTATATAATGAAGATAATGTTTGTTCCAACCTGTTAAAAGGAGATTCAGTTATTTGATTGTTTGCATTAAATAAATGTTTTGGCTCCATTTTTCTGTCTGTGGCCTTTAGAATCTCTGGGAAGTGCAAGCTAAAACATCCTATTTTGCTTGATAAATGAGAAATCTAAGAAAGACAAGATAAATTACCTTACAATGATCAACTTTTGGATTCATTTTTTGTTTTTTATTATATGAGATAGGCCATGTTCTTATTCCATTTCACCATATGTCAAATATTACATGATCTTAAATTTACAGAGAGAGAAGAGAGAGATCAGTTTTCCCCATCTTTTAATTCTAAGCACTAATTTATAGCAGGGTTGTAATGTCTACACATTTATAATCATATTTACTTAATATTTAAATCCATTTTCTGGGACAGAAAGAATCAAAGAAGCTATTATGAAGAGTTAAGCAATTGAAACTCATTTGTTCTTAATTTGAAAATTGGGATTAAAATTCCATTTTAATATAGAACTTTGATTCATTTTGGGGGTTCAACCTCTGTTGTCTAATTAGTGTGCAGCTTCTTAATGATATCTCTGATAATTTTTCTTGAAAATCTGCTCATATCTTTAATTCCAGCTTTCTTTTTTAGAGTAGTATCTTTTTTTTCTTTTTAGTTTATTCATTCTTTGTTAATAACTACTTTCTATTCTAAAGGAAACAATTATCATCTGTGGTTTAGGATGTTATTAATTTCCTTCCAAATTTGTTGCCAAGATTAAAGGTTCAATTCTCCAAAACTCACTGCAATATTTTCATGTTAAGCAATTAGTTTGGCAAAATGAATAAGTATAAGAGAAGCATGTGGATGTTAAAGCATCCTTAAAAGAAAATCACATGTTAATTTCTACTTTCTCTTACAGTGGCATCAAGCCCACATCCCAGGGTCCACATGTAGCCCAGGATGTCTAGGAGTGCAGTTCAACACAAAATCATAAATTTACTTAAAACCTTTTTGTTGCTCATTAGTTTTTGTTAAGGTTTGTGTATTTAATGTGTGGCCTAAGACATCTCTTCTTCTTCCTATATATTCCAGAGATGCCAGAAGGTTGGACACCCCTCAGCTATGATGAATATCTAGCAGCTATCTTCAAGTACATGAATAAGAGCCACAAGTTATGGAGATGATCATGTGATTTTGATCATTCATTATAGTATATTAATGCAAATGCTACTTTAATATCAAGTAAGCCTTTTGTTTCTTTAATAAATACCACTTGGTGGTATATATTGATTTTTATGTCATTGAATTTGGTTTGCTGGAATGCTGTTCAGAATTTTTGTGTATATATATTAAGAGAACTTTGTACTTTTTTTTTCTTATGATTTAAATTGATCATTTTTTTTTGGTATGGTACCAAAGTAATACTGGCCTTGCAAAATGAGTTCTGAAATGTTATTTCCTTTTATTATTTTTTGGAAGACTATGTGAAGACATATTTACTCTTTAAATGTTTTGTAGAGTTTACCATTGAAGAATTTAGCCAGTAATTCAATCTGTATGTGATATAGTTCTATTCAGATTTTCTATTTCTTTTTGAGTCAATTTTGATAACTTATTTCTAGGAACTTAGCTATTTCATACAAATAATTTAATTTGCTTGCATACTGTTGTTCAAAATAGTCTTATATGACCATTATTACTGTTGTTCAGTAACAACATCTATTCTTTTTCTCCTGATTTTACTAATTTGAATTTTTTTATTGAATTAGCTTAAGTTTTGTCAATGTTGTTACATTGCAAATAATGAACTTTTGGTTTCCTTGACTTTAGTATTTATAATTACCATATTTCCATTGACTTTATATTTAGTTTGTTCTTTTATCAATTTCTTAATTTGAAAAGTTAGGTTTTTGATGAGATATTTCTTATTTCATTATATAAACATTTATAGCCCTAAGGCAGTGTCTTAGATTCATTAAGTTTAAGTATATTATGTTTTTATTGTTGTTTATCTCAAAAATATTTTTAAATATCTTTATGATATTTAACCAATTGATTATTTAGGAAAGTGTTAGTTTCCACATATTTTTGACTCTGTACTTCTTTCTGTTATTGATTTCTAATTTCACTTCACATCAGAGAAAATATTAATACTTGTATGGTTTCATTACTTTCAAATATCAGACATTATTTTATGGGCTACAATGTGGTCTGTTCCATAAAATGTACGCGCTGTATTTGAGAAGAATGTACATTCTGGCATCGTCATGTGGAGTGCTTTGCTAGGTCTAGTTTTATGATTTTTTAACTATTTTTTGTTTTTCTTTTATCTTCTGACAGATTGTTCTATTATTTAAAGGGGGGTATTAGAGTCTCCAACTATAAGATTGAATTGCATGTTTCTGCTTTCAGTATTATCAGATTTTGTTTTGTGTATTTTGAGTGTCTGAGGAAAATATATGTTATAAATTTGAATCTTTCTTATAGATTATTTTATCATTTGAAAATGACTCTCTATACCTTTAATGGCAGGTGTGGTTTTAAAGACTTTTTTGTTTGATATTGCTATAACATTTACTGTAACACTTGAGCTTTCTAATGTTTGCTGTTTGCATGCTATCTTTTCCAATTATTTATTTTCAACAACATGTTAGCATTACATTTAAAGTGTGTCTCCAGCAGACAACATAAAGTGGGTCTTGTTTTTGATTCTCTCTGACAGACTTTTCATTTTGATTGCATTCTTTGAACTATTCCTATATAATTACCCCATTTGTGTTGAATTTATGTCCATCATTTTAGTTTTTCTTTCCAATGTTTCATGTTTTACTCCATTCTATTCCTCTTTTATTCCTTTCCTTTTTTATTAAATGAATATTTTATGTGTATAGTATTTAACTTTGTTCAGGGTTTTCTCACTATATTTTAAATCTGTTTTCTTTATAGTTTCTCTATTGTTTACTACAATATATATCTCTTCTCTTATAATCTACCTCAGATTTATACTAATTTAATCCTAGTGAGATGTAGAAATGTTATTCTTATATAACTCTTTTTCACCTTCCCCCTTATTCTACTGCCAAGGTAACACATGCCTATATATGCTACAAATGCCAATATATATTTTTATATTATTTTATATAGCATGTCTTTTTAAAAGGCTGGTATAACAAAGGAGAGTTAAGTACATAACTTTATTTACTAAATAGTCATCTTTATCTGTTCCTGTTTATTCAAAATATCTTGTGTCATTTTCTAACTTCAATATGACTTTGCCACCAGCATATCCTTTGTGATATTATTGTCAAATATGTTGTATTTCTGTATATTATAAGCACAATATGCATGTATGTATACATATATTCATACATACATATGTATAAAATAAATTTTACACAATCACTTTTCAAATCACTTTAGATAAAAAGGAAAAGTAGCCATTTATACTGCTTTTCATGATTAATGTCCCCGGTAATTTTTTTTAATGGTCTTTCAAACCAGTGTTTGAGGATATGTGCTCTTAACCTAACTTTGCTGTTCCTATTCTTACAGGTGGGTCTGCTAGCAACACATTTTATCAATTATTCTTTACATGGAAATGTTCTTACTTTATCTTCATTTTGGAAAGACTGTTTCATTGGATGTGATTTATAAATGACCAGTTTAAAAATTTTTTTAGCACTTTTAGTATGTCGCTCCACTTTCATCCCACTTATATTGTCTGTGAATAAAAGTTAACTGTTAATCTTACTGGTGTCGTCTTTCATAAGAATAGTTGTTTCTCTCCTGTTGCTTTCACAATTTTCACTTTGGATTTGGCTTCTAATTTTTTTACTGTGTCATGCCTAGGTATGTATATCTTTGCATTTATTCTACACAGGATTCTTTTTTACATTTTTGAAAAGTAGATTATATTTTACATCAAATTTGGAAAGTTTTCAGTCATTATTTCTGCCAGCACTTTTTCTGTACCTTTCTCTTCTTCCATTATGGTATTTCCTTTACACATATGTTGCCTGATATAATGGTGTCACACATTTCTCTAACATATGTTTGTTTTTTTCTAATTTTTTTCTCTCTCTTCTTTGGATTGGATAATTTTTATTGAGCTATCAACTTTAATGATTCTTTTTATGTCAATTTAAATCTACTGTTGATTTCTTCTAGTAGTTTTTAAATTTTTTTACTATACTTTCCAGCTTCTAATTTCCATTTCCAAAATAATACATATTTCTTTATTCACATTCTTTATTTTATGAGATATTGTCATCATAACTTTCTTATTCCATTGGGCATCATTTGATATACTTCTAACAACATATTTATTATAGTTGATTTGATCTACTTGTTTATTAAATATAGCATTAAGGCCTTTTCAAAAGTAGCTTCAGTTCCTATTTTTCTTTTTCTCCTGTATATAGATCAAATTTCCTGTTACTTTCAATGCCTCATATTTTATGCTGAAAATTGAACATTGAAAATACTATATTGTGGCAAATCAAGGTACTGAAACATATACCCTGGCAGTTTCGTGTTGTTGTTTTGTTTTTGCTTATTTATTTGTCTAGTAACTTAGCTGGAAAATTTTAAGTAAAGCTTATTTCCATTATATTTTGAAGCCTTTGATGACTGTCTTTGGAGGATCTAGCCTTGGCCTGTACATAGTTACCCTGGTATCATGATGGTTTTAACAGGGCTCACTTGAACCATCTCTGTTCTTAATCCTTTCTGTTAAACACTGAGCCTCTAATGGGCTATCTTTATTCTCTTGTATTCTCATGCTCCCCTTGTCAAAAACTAATTGACCATAGAGACTTGGGTTTATTTCTGGGTTCTCCATTCTGTTCCTTTGATCTGTGTGTCTGTCCCTATGAAACTGCCAGACTGTTTTGATTATAGTCACCTTGTAGTATAGTTTGATATCAGGTATCGCAATCCCTCATACTTTGTTCTTCTTTCTCAAAATTACTGAGGCTATTCAGGGTCTTTTTTGTTGCATATAAATTTTTGTGATGTTTTAGATCTTTGAAATATGCCATTGGTATTTTAATAGAGATTGCTTGAATCTATAGATTGCTCTGGGTAATATGGACATTTAATGATGTTAATTCTTCCAATCCATGAATATGGTACATACTTCCATTTATTTGTACCTTCCTTAATTTTTTTCTTATGTGTTCTACAGTTTTCCAGTTATAGATCTTTTACCTCCTTGGTTCAATTTCTTCCTAGGTACTTTATTTTTCTTGTTGCTATAGTAAATGTTATTTTTTTCCTAGTTTCTCTTTCTGATATTTTATTGTTGTTGTACAAAAATGCCATCAATTTCTGCATATCAACTTTGTATCCTGCTATTTTGCCAAATTCACTTATTAGGTAGAGTTTTTTTGGTGGAGACTATAGGATTTTTTTAGATACACTGTCATGTCATCTACAGTGAGAGTTTTACTTCTTCCTTTCCAATTTGGATATCTTTTATTTCATTTTCTTGCCTAATGTCTGTTCCTAAAACTTCCAATACTATACTGAATAAGAATGGTGATAGCAGACACTCTTGTCTTGTTCCTGATCTTAAGGGAAAAGCTTTAATTTTTGCTCATTTACTATAATGTTGGCTGTAGGTTTCTTATATGCAGTTTTTATTATCTTTCAGTATCTTGATAGGAATTGGCCTGACTCTATAGATTGCTTTGGGCACCAGTGACTTTGACAGTTAAAGCAAAGATGTGGGGTCTGTGGAGGAAACCATACAGACTCAGGGACTGGTTGCATTGCTCTGGCATATAAGTTAGCATGATGCTGCTTGAAATCATTGCACTGAGGAAGTGCGAGGCTTGCAAGAGTATTGGCAGATGGAAATACCCTCTTATATCTCTGGTCCTGGATTAAATGTTTGACAAGGGGATGCAGCTGCATGTGTACCATAAAGGTCAACATGGTGGCAGGGTGAAGTGTTGTTCTGTGTGTGTAGCTTGGGAAAAGGACTGGGTTGTCTGAGGGGGATGGACCTTCCTGGAGTGCACAGAAATTTGGACCAGGAGTTTTAAACCAAAGGAAGGGAGAAACACTCTCTTTTCCTGTGGAACCCACTGGTGCAGACATGTGAGCCAGAACATCTGAGGGATGTGCTATATTCTATAAACCACATGGTGACAGTGGTGCCATCCCCACACTTGGACCCTATTAGGGAGGTTGAAGCCAGACAGACTTTTACATAGCAGCCTCATACTCCAAAAATCAGATAAGTAAAGAGCAGTAATTCTAGGCCTTGTATTGGGTTTTAGTCTTTTTAGGAACAGATACACTTCTTTGACTGGGTTTTCCAAATGAGATATGCCTGGAGTCAAGGAGTCTCCTGTCCTCCCAGTTTATTGTTTTATTCTTTTATCCTTTATTCTTTTAATAAAGACTTTTCTTCTCCACTGGCTTTTGTCTTAGGAATTTGTTTGTGGGTGGTAGTGGGCAGCCTAATGCTACTTTTGTTCAAAAACAGTAAGGACATTTTAATGATTTTAATTCTCTCTATCAGTGAACTCAGTATGTGCTACCACTTAACTTGTATTGTGTTCAGTTTCTTTCTTATGTGTCTTATAATTTTCCAAGTATAGGTCTTTTACCTCCTTGGTTAGATTTATTCCTAGATATTATATTATATTTAAAACAATTTTGAATGGGATAATTTTCTTTTCTGATAGTTTATTATTAGCATGTAAATGCAACTGATTTATGGATACTAATGTTATATCCTGCTTTTTAAATAAATTCATTTTTAAGTTCTGGTTTTTTCTTGGTGGAATCATTAGGGGTTTCTATATATGGTGTCATATGCAAATAGTGACAGTTTTACTTCCTCCTTTCCAATCTGGATGTCTTTTATTTTTTGTTGTCTGATTGCTATGGCTACAACTTCCAGTACCATGCTGGATGAGAGACGTGAAAGTAGACATCCTTGTCTTGTGCCTGACCTTAAAGAACACTTGTTTTTCTTGCCCATTGAGTATGATACTGGCAGTGGGTTATTCATATATGTCTTTTATTGTATTTATTTGGGAGAAGAGTCTGTTCAAGTCCTCAGCCTCATTGATAATTGAATCATTTGCTTGGTGTAGAGTCGTATGAGTTCTTTATATATTTTGTATATTAACCTCTTTTCAGAGCTGTTGTTTGAAAATATCTTCTTTTATTTGGTAGTTGTTGTGTTTTTTGTTTTTTGTGTTTTTTTTGCTGTTTCTTTTGCTATGAATAAGCTATTCATGTATGTTTGCCTTTGTTTTACTTCCCTTCTGGGTCAAATTTATAAATTCTCTTGTAAGGGCAAGTTCTATAATTATAGTACTCAAATTTTCTCATTCAGTTACAGTTAGGCTTTTTTTCAGGAGGTAGTTTTTTCATCAGTTCTTTGTAACTTTTTGTCAGTTGAGGATAGTTCTTTTTTTCTCTTAGCTTTATTGAGATATTGATATATAATGTATTTAAACTTTATGTGTTCAGATGATTTCATAAACATATATATTGTGAAATAATTACCACAAGAGAATTATTTAACCTAGACTTCACTTCATATAATTTCCACTTATTTTGTGCTATTACATGTAAGATGTCTTTAAACAACTTTCAAATCTACAATAAAGTACAATTAATTAAAGTCACTATATAGTGCAGTGGATACTCAGAATATATTTATTTTATATATTGAAGTTTCTACCTTTTAACTAACATCTCCTCATTCTCCCTACCTCCTAGCCTCTGGTAATCACCACTCTACTTTATCTATGAATGCAGCTTTTTCATGTTCCAATAAAAGTGGAATCTAAAGTATTTGTCTTTTTCTGAAAATTTCACTTAGCATAATGCCCTCAAGGTCCATCCATTGTAACTGAAAGGCCTGTTTTATTTTTCAAGAAGTCCAGTTGTTTTTATTGTATTTTGTCAATACTATTCGGTTCCCTTATACCCCCCCCCAAAAAACAGCACACTGTTGTCCATGTCCACTGTCCTTTTTTCCCTCCAATCCCTCTACACCCTAACCTCCAGACCCCCTTAGCTGTCATCTGACTCTATATCTCTATATCTATGAGCTTGTCTCTATTTTGCTAGTTCACTTTGTTCATTAGATTCCATATATAAGTAAAATCACATGGTGTTTGTCTTTCTCTGATTGGCTTATTTCACTTAGCACAATTTAATAATATTTTTAAAGGATTTTAGCATCTATGTTCATTTGGGATACTGGCCTATAATTTTCATGTTTTTGTATTGTCTATCTGTTTTGGGAATTAGGATAAAACTGGCTTCATAAAATGAGTTTGGGAGCCTTCCCTCTTGAATTTTATGAAATAGTTTGAGAATGAGAGATGTTAGTTGTTTTCAGAATGTTTGGTAAGATTTACCTGTGAAGCCATTCAATCAGGGATTTTTTTTGTTGGGTTTATTTGGATCAGTGCACCAATTTCACTAGATGTAATTTGTCTATTCAAATTCTATGATTCTTCTTGATTAATTTTTGGAAGATTGTATGTTTCTAAGAACATATTCATTTTATCCAGTTTGTCCAGTTTGTTGGCATATAGTTATTCATAATATGTTCTTACAATCCTTTGCATTTTTTGACATCAGTTGTTATTTCTCTTTCTTTCTGATTTTATTTATTTCGTTCTCTCTCTCTCTTTTTTCTTTTTCTTAATAGTCTGGTTAAAGGTTTGTCAACCTTGTTTATATT
>PVIA01005841.1:50722-107945 GCA_004024845.1 Tonatia bakeri
TTTTTTTTTTTTTTTTTTTTTTTTTTTTTTTTTTTTTTTTTTTTTTTTTTTTTTTTTTTTTTTTTTTTTTTTTTTTTTTTTTTTTTTTTTTTTTTTTTTTTTTTTTTTTTTTTTTTTTTTTTTTTTTTTTTTTTTTTTGACATAGGCCTGTAATGCTATAAATTTCCCTCCTATGGTTGTTTTCCCAATGTCCCACAGATTTTGGATTGTTGAGTCATCACATTCATTTGTTTCAAGGTATGTTGAAACAAAGGTTTGATTTCTTCCTTGATCTTGTTGTTGATCCATACATTGTTTAACGTCATGTTATTTAGCTTCCATGTCTTTCTATCGTTTTCAATCTTTTTATGCTTAATTTCTAGTTTCATAGCATTATGTTCAGCTTGATATTTTCTCAATTTTATTAAATTTGTTGAGACTTGTTTTGTGTTCTGACATGTGGCCTGTCCTAGAAAATGTTCTATGTGCACTTGAAAATTATTTATATTTTGCTGCTTCGGGGTGAAATGCTCTGAAGATATCAGTGAAATTCATTTGATCTAGTGTGTCATTAATGGCTACTGTTTCCTTGTTGATTATCTACCTGGAAGACCTATCCACTGAGGTCAATGGAGTGTTAAAATCCCCAACTATGATTGTATTTTTGTTAATCTCTCCCTTTATGTCCATCAAGATTAGCTTTACATTTTTAGGTGCTTGGATTTGGGGTGTATAAATGTTTACTAGGGATATATTCTTTTGTTTGATTTGTCCTTTATCATTATGTGGGTTTTTTGTATCTTACTAAAGCCTTTGTTTTAAGTCTATTTTGTCAGCTATAAATACTGCTACTCCACCTTTTTTTTTTTCCTTTTCATTTGTATGTGATATATTTTTCCACACCTTTATCTTTCAATCTGAGATGTGTCTTGGAGGCAACATATATATGAGTCTTATTTCTTATCCATCAGCTACTCTATATCTTTTAATTAAAACATTTAAGCTATTTACATTTAAGTTGATTATTGATAGATGACATATTAATGACATTTTGTTAGACTATGTTCCTTTGTTTTTTTTTTTCTTTTCTTTTCTTCCTTGCTTCAGCTTCTTAAAGCAAGGCCTTTATATTCATTGCAGTACTGATTTGGTGTTAACAAACTTCTTTAGCTTTTTCTTTTCTGGGAAGCATCTTATTTTTCTTCAATTTGAAATGACAGCCTTGCTGGGTAGAGTAGCCTTGGTTGTAGGTCCTTCCATCACCTTCCATATTTCATGCCACTACCTTCTGGCCTGAAATATTTCTGTTGGGAAATCAGATGACAATCTTATTCATGGTCCTTTGCTTGTAACTATCTGCATTTCTCTCACGACTTTTAGGATTTTCTCCTTGTCTTTAATCTTCGCAATTTATTATGGTGTGTGTTGGTGTAAGCCTCTTTGGGTTCTACTAGTTTGGAACTCTGAGCTTCCTGGACTTGTCTATCTTTTTCCTTCACCAGATTAGAAAAGTTTTGGTCATCATTTCTTCTAGTTGGTTCTTAATCCCTTGCTCGCCTTCTTCTTCTGGTACTCCCATATGCAGATGTTGTTATGCATTATGTTTTCCAATATGTTTCTTAAGTTCATCTCATTTATTTAAATTCTTTTTTCTTTTTGCTATTCTCCCTGTGTGTTTTTTGTTTCTACCTTGTCTTCCAAATCACTAATTTGATCCTCTACTTCTTCTAACCTACTTTTATCCTTTCCAGTGTATTACTTATTTCAGATATTGCATTCTTTATTTTTGAGTGGTTCTTTTTATGATTTCTATGTCTTTTTTTTTTCACAAACATTACTCTAAACTCTCTGTCTGATAGATTGCTTGCCTTCATTTTATCTAGTTCTTCTTCTGGAGAATTCTCTCCTTGTTTAATTTGGGGTCTGTTTCTTTGTCTTCCAATTTGGGCTGCTACTTTCACTTTGTGTCTATGTATTAGGTAGATATACTAAGACTCTGGTGTAGGATTTGGTCAGACCATGCTTGAGACTGGCTCTGGTCAACCTATTTTGAGCTATGGGTGATCCACAGTGTATGGCTCCCTCTGCTGGGTCTCTTTGTGTGCAGAAAGAACCAAGCAACACACCAAGGCTGACTTTCATCAGCACTGAGTCTGGAGAAGGTTCTGTTGGAATCTTATAGAGCTCCCAGAGATCCACCTTAGTTGTTAAACTAATCAATAATATAGCCTTAACCTATAATCAGCATCCTAGCCTAAGCTACACAGGATAGGTCATAATAATTCTTGTAGGGGGGGCTATTGCTTCCCCTTCAGGATGTTGCCATTTGGAGATGAATCTTCTGCCTGAGGTACATGGCTTTTGCAGTACAGGGAATGCATGGCAGCCCAGCTAGCCCTCTCACAACTCTACACTCCCTACCAGTCACATTGTGGTGAAATGGTTTCTTCTGTTCATCTGTGGATATAAGGCTTCTCTACAAATAGTGTTCAGTTGGTTATTCAGGATGATTTCTCTAAAATTTAGTTGTAATTCCAGATTGGTCCTAGGAAGAGGTTCCTGTAGCTTCCACTTACTCCTCTGCCATCTTATATCTCCCCAATATCACTCTTTTAACATGGTAAAATTATTTCTTTGTTTATAGAAAATATAGGTAAAAAATAACTTTATTAATAATAGCTTGAAATACAGAGAAAACAAATCAGAATAAAACCCTAAAAATACCATACTTTCTACCAACTAAAGTTGCAAGAAATGTCAATGAAATTCATCAGTGAACCTAAGTGTTCAACAATAAAACTACAATAATAATACAATATGATAAAATTCTATAAGTAATGATAAATAAATGAATAAAATAACAGATACATGCAATAATATTGGGTGGATCTCACAAATATAAATTTGCCAAATGTAAATGAATTAAAAATAAAAATTCATACAGTGTGATTTGATTAATAAAATATGGCAAAAATAAACTATGTTGTATAGAAAAACAGTCATCAATTAACTAAAACAAAAACTAAGAGGAATGCTATTAAATAATCTGAAATAGTGACCACATCTATGTAGTAGGTGTATTATCTACAGAGCATTAAAAATATTGTATTAATAAATTTTCACTTCACATATTGTTCATTGGCTTTATACAGTCTTAGGGTGTATAATGCATCCCCCCCCAAAAAAATGTAAACTATTGAAAATGAGAAGTTATATCTAAACTTTGAGGTCATTTGTAGGAATGAACCTCTGTGCAACTTACTAAGGACATTTTGACATAAGTGTCTTTATGTCAAAGGACATTTTGGAAGTGAAAAAAATGATTACCAATTCATACTGTTCTCTTCCTTGAATCCCACTGTGTTAAATCCTCATTTTATGTCTCTTTGTGTATTTGCAAGTTCAATTTTGTTTTTGGACTAAAATGCTCTCCCCACATTTTATGCATTTGGTTGAAGGTCTTTCCTTAATGGTATTTTGTTTCCTCAGAAAAGCATCAGCTTTCATGAAATAGTACCACATCAGTAAAGAATGCGCATGGTGATAATTAGGCTGTTTATTTTATAACCAACTCCCAAAGTGTTCTTGAGTGGATAAACCAACCTCTAAAAACCTAAACTTTAAAAACAAACACATAGCTGTGAGGTGTCAGGTTTTCTTTTACATAACTACTTTTCAAAGAGTATTTTATTAAGTCAGGGTACATGATTTTTATTATTTTATTTTAAATGTGTTTGTGTTTCATTCTTTATTTTTTTTTGTAGAATTACAAAATTCCTCATATGGAGATGTCATTTTTTAATTTTTATTTTTTCACATGTATAGCATAGTGCCTTAGTAATTGAGTGGCCTAAGGTGTTCTGTTCATATTTTAAATCGTTACATGTATTTAGGGACAAAATTGAACAAGAATGCCCAAGAAACTTTAGGAAGCTCTCTTAGTCTTTCACTCACAATAAGTCTTATCTTCCCAGTACAGAGGTATAAAATTTCTTTTTGGACTACAATTGCCTAAAGTAGTAATGGATGGTAAAAACATAAGATATTTACATTGTTTTAACAGTTCTAGTAGCCACACTAAAAATGTTAAATATAAATAGGTTCAATTAATTTTAATAAATAGATTTTTTTTTTGCCTATATGTTTAACCCTTGAATAACATGGTAGGGGTACCATCTCTCTTCACAAGTGAAAATCCACATATAACTTTTGATTTTCCCAATACTTCAGACATTCCTCAGTATCTCAGAAGGATTTGTTTAAGGACGCACACAGATACCTAAATCCTCGCATGTCAAGTTCTCTATATGAAATTGAGTAAAACAATGCACACAATTGGTCCTTTGCATCTGTGGATTCCCAACAGTAGATCAAAAACTATTTTGGTTGGTTGAATCTATGGATGTGAAGCCCAGGGATACAAAAGTGAACTGTTGTACATATTTATTGAAAAAACGCTTATGTATAAGTGGACCCACACAATCTAAAATCATGTAGTTCAGTATCAACTGTGTATTCAAATATTGTCATTCAACAGATAATCAATATAAAAGTGACTAATGAATCATTTAATGTTATATTTTACCCCCAAATTGAGAAATTACTTTCTCACAATCCATTTTAGTCTGAACACTAAACATTCAATGGAAATATGGCTTCTATATTCAGATATCATAAATTTCACATTTGACAAAATTGACTCTCATACCCAAATTTTTTAAGACAGAAATTATTTTCTAATAACTGAAAAGTAGTTTATAAATTTTTGGAAGAATAGATTAAACTCTGAAGCAAAAGCATACCATTTTCAAATTATATCTTTCTAAGTTAAGTAAATACACCCTAAATTTCTATACTTTTCTAGCTTGGTCACAAACAAGTTTTCCTTTACTTGGAGTGACAAATTTAGCGTGTCCATAAGCAGTGTAATAGTGAGAAATATAGACCATATCACGATTAACTTCTTAGTTTATTAAATATTTCATAAGAATACTTTTTTATTAAGTTTATTAGGGTGACATTGGTTAATAAAATCATATAGGTTTCAAGTGTACACTTCTTTATTTTTCAGATCAAAGTTGTTTTTTTTATTATTGTTCAAGTAGAGTTGTCTCCATTTTACCCCTACCAACTCTCCCCCACCCCAGGCACCCCCACCCTTGATCACGCCCCTTTTTGGCTTTGTCCATGTGTCCTTTAAACATATTTCTGACAACCCTTCACCCTTTACAGCCACCCCCCCACAGTATGTGTACTCACTCAATGGCATCTACCACCCCTACTGCCTAGTACAGTGAAGTCATCATGGTTCAAGCGTGTACATTCCCATCCACTTTTGATGACTGCCAGATTACATCAGTGTTGTGCAAAGTGTTCCAGTTATATTAACAATGGCTGGACTTTTTTTGGACAGACCTTGTATAAGCTGCAATATTATATGAAAGAGGACAAATGCCCTAATATAAAAATATATATATTTCTTTAAAACATCCAAGTGTATTAAATAAAAAAATTATTAATGTGATGTTGGTGAGTTTCAATTAGTTTTTATTTCAATTCAAAGCTACTTAGAATCAAAGCAGGATGTTTTTTGAGTAAAATTGACAATCTGTTTCTCAAATTACATTGCAAAAGCAAAGGAAATACAAAGACAATTTGGGTGAAGAAGAAAGAGGGAAGAAAGATTCACAAGAGAAATATATTAAGATTTAATGATTACATAATATAATAATGTAATGAAATGAAAATAGACAAAACTAAAGTAGTTGCACACATACTGAAACAGACATAACTATATTTACAAATTTAGTATATCATGAATGTAGTCATTCAAATCAATGAAGACAAGATAGATGAAAAATACATTATTTAAATTAGCTATCTATATGTAGGATGAGGAAATAATACACTTCTCACCTCATTACACTTATAGATATAAATTTCAAATCAGTTAAATTTCAGAACAATAACAAAAATTAACAAACTGATAAAATATGAGAAACTTATGGGGAACTGTTTACAATCTTGGATCAGGTTATAAATTGTTAATTACAAAAATAAAAGCTATTAAAATAAAAAAAAGATGGTGTTGGGAGATCTGGACAAGTATATGCAAAAAATGAAACTCAAATACCAACTTAGACCATACACCAAAATAAATTCAAGATGAATGAAAGACTTAAAATAATTTGTGAGACCACAAAAGTACTAGAGGGAAACTTAGGCAGGACAATTTCAGATATCCTATAAAGTAATATTTTCACCAATACATTCCTTAAGGCAAAGAATATAAAGGAAAGAATAAACAAATGGAACTTCATCAAATTAAAAAGTTTCTCATGGCTAAAGAAAACATGAACAAAATAGAAAGGGAACCCTGTATGGGAAAACATATATCCAAATGATACCTTGGACAAGGGTTTGATCTCCAAAATATATAAGGAACTCACACAACTCCACGCCCAGAAGACAATCAATCCAATTTAAAAAATGCTCGAAGGGCCTGAACAGAGACTTCTCCAAGAAGGACATATAGAGGGCCCAGAGACACATGAAAAAATGCTCATCACGTCATCAGAGAGATGCAAATTGAAACCACAATGAGATACCACTGCACACTGGTCAGAATGGCTATCATAGACAATCAATGAACAACAAGTATTGGAGAGGTTGTGGAGAAAAGGGAGCACTGGTGCACTGTTGGTGGGAATGCAGATTGGTGCAGCCACTGTGAATAACTATGGAATTTCCTCAATAAACTAAACATGGAACTGTCTTTCCATCCAGCAGTCCCACTCCTGGGACTATACCCTAAGAATACTGAGTCACCATTTGCAAAGAACCTATGTACCCCAATGTTCATAGCAGCACAATTTACAATAGCCAAGTGCTGGAAATAGCCTAATTGCCCATCAGTAAATGAGTGGTTCAAAGAACTATGATACATTTATGCAATGGAGTACTATGCAGCAGGAAGAAAGGTGTCCCTACCCTTTCCAACAGCATGGATGGTACTGGAGAACATTATGCTAAGTGAAACAAGCCTGGTGGTGAAAGGAAACTACCATATGTTCTTACCTCTAAACAGAACCTCATCAACAAACCAAATGAGCATGCAAATAGAACCAGAGACATTGAAATAAAGAACAAACTGAAAGTGACCAGAGGACAGGGGGAAGGGGGATAATGTGGGAAAGAAGAGTAAGGGACAAGCAAAGGAACATGGATAGAGGACTCATGGGCATGGACAGTGGTGGTGGGGATTGATGGTGGGAGTGGGGTGTGGGATACAGATTAGCAATGGGGAAAAAAGTGGGGCTACTGTAATTGATAAATAAAAAAAGGAACAAAAGAAATAAAATAGTTTCCCATAACAGGAAGCATAGGTGACCTATATGTATTAACCTAGAGTAATAAAGAAAACAAAGTAATATTATAAATTACTTTATGACAATTAATTTGATAACTTAAATTCCTAGAAAGACAATATAAAATCCCACTGAAGTAAAATATTTGATAAATTGAATCTCTCTATATATTTTTAAAATATTTATTTATGTATTTATTCACTCATTCATTCACTCATTTATTTATTTTTAGGCAGAGGGGAAGGGAGATAGAAAGGGAGAGACACATCAATGTGTGGTTGCCTCTAACATGTTGCCCACTGGGGACCTGGCCTGCAACCCAAGCCTGTACCTTGACTGGAAAAAGGACCAGCAACCCTTTGGTTCATAGGCTGGAGTTCAGTCCACTCAGCCACTCCAGCCAGGGCAATATTTTAAACATTAAATTTATAATTAAAAACCTCACAAAGAAAGGCACTGCATGGGTTGCTTCATTATTGAAATCTAGCAAATGATTGAGAAATAAAACACAGAATTTTACACAAGAATTTCCAGAAATTACAAAATGAAAGAACACTTCTTTGAATAAGTTAATGTTAGCTTCCCATCAATATAAAAATCAGACAAAAATATTGCGAACAAGCTAAAGTGCAGACCACTATCCCTCACTAGAAATGTAAATAGCCTCAATAAAGTGTAGGTAAATAAAAACCTAGAAATTATAGAAAGAATTATTTATTATAATCATGTGATTTACTCTAGGAATACAAGTACACTCAATATTCAAACAACAATTATTTTTCATTATATAAACAGACAAAAAACAGTTTGTGACTATTTTAATAGATATAGACAGCAGTTTGTTCGACTTGGTAAAATTAACTTGAGCGTATAGTTATTATACCTATTTTTCTAAATATTTTCTATAACTTTTAACAATTCAAAATATGTAGGAATTACTGATAAATATCATCGATGGGTGTATACTTCACGAAATACAAGAAAATGTCACATATGAGGCTTTGCTCTCATCCTTGTTTTCTCACTTGCAAACTGTGTTCACAGAGGTGCTCCTCATGTCCAATGTACCTGGAAGACCAATCAGTTGCTCTTCTTTGTTTAAACACTAGGATAATTTGAGTACAGATGTAGGTATACTTGTATATTTGGTGGTTGAAGGAGTTTATATCTGACATCTCCAGATACCTTTATAAAATACAACCTTATATTATATAATCCAATGCCAGTAAAAGAGACATATGGGGTGGTGATTGGAATGATACATAGAGATTTAAATAGAGTAAATAACAGTACAACAGCCATTACATTTTGCAATTCAGGCACCACAGCAGCATAGCAGATTTTGTAGTCATCTAGATTAGTGATCATGAATATTTAGCTTCTACTGATCCATTATGTTGTAAAACTTTATCCAAAACTGTTGTAGTGAGAGAACAGAGAAATTAGGTATTTAGGTTTTCCCCTGTTTCTTTTTTTATTTACAAGTTTTTATTTATTTTTGGTCAGACAAGATGAGATGAAAGAAGTGATAGAGTATTATGATTGAGAAACAGTTTTGGAGATTAACTTGAAGACAGACATAGCTAACAAGTGATGAAACTGAAATGTGAATGTAGAGACAGTTTGAAAAAAGAAAAAAATATATATATATATGAACAGGCCACCACTATTTCTGTCATAGTAAAACTGACATGGATTAACATGGCAGCTACTGCTCAGATTGTGTTGTCATGTTTCTTTCTTTACTTCAGAAAACTGGCAGGTCATTGTTTTGATAGAATTTTCCACCCTGAATGTGGAAAACACTTATTGTTCTGGTGGTGCTAATACAGTGATTTCACCCCTGCTTGTCCAAAGCCCATGGAAAGTCATGATGCAGAACTATAAAGCACAAAAGTAATTTTTGAGGCACAGAGTAAAAACGTATGAATAAGTCCACTACATGGGAATGTCAAAGGATCAGCGACAGCAGATATATTAGACCCAAAACTATCTTCAGAATTCTAAAGTGTAATATAGCTGATACAGTAGGTCTTATTTTAATTAAATAACACAAGAAAAATAAACCCTAACCAAATAGATTCATCTTCAATATAGCAGTTATAAATACATTTAAATAAGATAATTATTTACATTATTTTATGTAATAAAATCACAACAGTAAAATAATGAACAATATTACAGGCTTTACTTCTTGAACAGATACTTTTTACTGCATATGTGAAATAGTTTATTCATTTTGTTATTAAAATACCAAGTAATGGTGATTCTCAGTTAACTGTCTTGACATAGTAATAGCTGCAATATAAGTATAAATTAATTCTGCAAAGCCCTGTTTTAAAAAAAAGACTGAAAAGGAAAGGTTTACAGCTTGCCTGTGAAATTATTTATAGACAGATTGTTTATGTTGTAGCAGAGGAAAGTGACAATCTTTCAGCAGGCATCTGGACCTATTACTGTTGTTACCCTTCTGTGTGAACCACAGCCAAGGGCATCTTTTGGTTCTGATATTTTGGTACTTTTTTTTTAATAATCTGACATGAGTATTCACCTAAGGAGATAAGTAGATGTACACATAACTTTGTTGCAAAATTCTCTTTGCTTCTATATGCATGCCCACTTCATGTGTTATCCTTCATTCTTCCCAGAATTTGAAGTGACCATAGGACTGTGGCAAATTGGAAAGGAAAAATAAAATCTCAAAAAAGAGAATGAAGGCAATAAATCAGTAGGTTCAAGGTGTGCACTCTTTATTTTCTAGTGCCCTCAATATGATAATGTACAAATTTTGAATTAAAAACACCATAGGATAACAATATCATATTTGGAGGGATGGTGCTATAATGGAATTTTCTCTGGTTATCAGTGACATCAGTATAGCATTGCTATTTCCCAGGTTTATTGAGATTAATTCATGTATAACTTTGTGCACATTTAAGGTGCATGACATGTTGATTTGGTATCCTGAAATGATTATGAGAGTAACACTGGTTTATATTTAAATAGTCTCTTATTATTTCTTTTATTTTTTTTTTTTTGGTGATAACATTTATGATCTCTTCTCTTAGCATCTTTTAAATATAATTACAACATTATAAACTGTAATTGCCATGCTGTATATTAGATCCCAAGAACTTATGTTATAAGTTCTTAAGAACTTAAGGTATAATACTTGGGAATCTTATAACTCCAAGTCCGTACCCTTTGACCAACACCTCCCCATCTCCCCACAGCCTGACCCTTGGTAATCCCTATTCTCCTTTCTGTTTCTATGACTTCAGCCTTTTTAAAATTATACATAAGTGAGAACAAACTGTTTTTCTCTGACTCATTTCACTTAACATAATGACTTCAAATTCTATTCATGTTGTCGCAAATGGCAAAATTTCCATTTTTCTCATGGCCGAATAATATTCCATTTTATATATTATACCACATTTATATCCATTCATTTGTAGATGAACACTTGGTCATTGCCATATCTTAACTATTGTGAATAATTCTTCAATGAACAAAGGAATGTGATATCTCTCTGGGATAGTGTTCACCCTGCCTTTGGATATGTACCGTGAAGGACTGCTGGATTACATTATAGTTCTATTTCTAATTTTTTGAGGAACATCCAAACTGTTTTCCATAGTGATTACACCAATTTAACATATCCAGCAAAAGTTCACAGAAGTTTTCTCTCTCTCTCCCTCTCTCTCTCTCTCTCTCTCTTTTTTTTTTTTGGTTTGATAGTCATTCTAACTGATATAAGGTGATATCTCATTGTGGTTTTGATTTTCATTTCCCTGGGGATTAGTGATGTTGACTATCTCTTCATGTAAATGTTGGTCATTGGTATGCCTTCCTTGAAAAATGTCTCTAGTTTCTCTTCCCATTTTTTAAATTATTTGTTTCTTTGCTGTGTTAAATCTTCTCAGTTCCTTATATATTTTGGATATTACCACTATCAAAACTATGATTGCAAATATTTTCTTCCATTTTGTAGGGTGCCTTTTTATTGTGATGATTGTATTTGCTTCACAGAAGCTTTTAGTTTTGATATAGTCCCACATATGTAATTTTGCTTTTGTTTCTTTTATTTGGGCATCATAACCAATAAATTAATACCTAAAACCACATTAAGGAATTTCTGTTTCCTTTTATAAATATTTATTGTTTATAGTATTATAGTTGTCTCCTTTTACAGTTTTTGCCCCCATCCACCCAGCACACCCCCTACTTCTGCAGGCAGTCCCCACACTGTTGTCCATGTCTACGGGTCCTTCAAATTTTTTTTGACAAATTCTATCCCCTTCTTTCAATTAACCACACTTCCCCTTTCCTCTCTTATAGCTGTCACTCTATTACATGACTCTATGCCTCTGGTTCATTTTTCTCATTAGTTTATTATGTTCATTAGATTCCCATTATAAGTGAGATCATATGATGTTTGTCTTTCACAGACTGACTTAACACACTTAGCATAATACTCTCCAGTTCCATCCGTGCTATCACAAAAGGTAGTAATTCCTTCTTTTATTCTGCTGCATAGTGTTCCACTGTGTAAAAATAGTACTTTATGTTTTTTATCCACTCATCTACTGATGGGCACTTAGGCTGTTTCTAGCACTTGGCTATTGTAAATAGTGCTGCTATGAACATGTGGGTACATAAATATTTTTGAATGGTGTTTTGGGATTTTGGGGTATTTTCCCAGCAGTGGAAATATTGGGTCAAAAGGCAGTTTCATTTTAATTTTTTGTGGATATTCTGTACTGTTTTCCACAGTGACTGCACAAGTTTGCTTGTCTACCAACAGTGCAGTAGGATTCTTTCTTCTTCACTTCCTCACCAGCACTTGTTTACTGATTTATTAATGATAGTCATTTTGTCAGGTGTGAAGTGGCATCTTATTGTGGTTTTAATTTGCATCTCTCTGATGGCTAGTGATATTGAGCATCCTTTCATGGGCCATCTGTGTGTCCTCCTTAAAGAAGTGTTTATTCAGGTCCTTTGCCCACTTTTTTAATTAGATTTTTTATCTTTCTGGTATCAAGTAGTATAAATTATTCATATAGTTTGGAGATTAAACCCTTGTCCGATATGTTATTAGAAAATATATTCTCCTATAAAGTGGGTTCTATTTGCATTTGGATGATGGTTTATTTAGCCATGCTAAAGCTTTTTAACTTGATGTATTTCCATTTGTTTATGTTTTCCTTATTTCCCTTGCCCTAGGTGATATATCAGCAAAAATAATGTTATAAGAAATATGGGAAATTTTACTGCATATGTTTTCCTCTAGGATTTTTATCATATCATGAATTATATTTAAGTGTTTTATCCATTTTGAGGTTATCCTGGAATATAGTATAAAATGATGGTCTAATTTATTTTTTTATATGTACCAGTCCAGTTCTCCCAACACCATTTATTGAAGAGATTGACTTTACTCCATTGTATGCTACTGTCTCCTTTGTCATCTATTAATTGACTATTAAGACATGGATTTATTTCTGGGCTCTCCATTCTGTTCCATTGATCTTTCTGCCTGTTCTTATGCAAGTACCATACTGTTTTGATCACAGTTGCCTTGTAGTATAGTTTGATACCAGTTACTGTGACCCTTTCAATGTTGCACTCCTTTCTCAAGATTTCTGAGGCTATTTGGGGTCTGTTTTTGTTCAATATACATATTTTGTAATATGTGTTCTAGCCCTTTGAAATATTCCACTGGTATCTTAATAGAAATTGCATTAAATCTATAGGTTGCCTTGGGTAGTATGGACATTATAATGATGTTAATTCTAATGCATGAACACAGTATATGCTTTCACTTATTTTTTTCTTCCTTAATTTGTTCCTTTGGACTTTTATAGTTTTTTGAGAATAGACCATTTACCTCCTTGGTTAAATTTATCCCTAGGTATTTAATTTTGCTGTTGTTGTTGCAATAGTAAATGTGTTTAATTTCTTGTTTTCTCTTTCTGATAGTTCATTATTGGTGTATAAAAGTGCCAGCAATTTCTGAATGTTGGCCTTTGTATCCTGCTGCTTTGCTGAATTCCTTTATTAGGTTGAGTAGTTTTTTGGTGGAGCCTATAAGGTTTTCTATATACAGTATCATGTCTTCTACAAATAATGAAAGTTTCACTTCCTCTTTTCCAATTTGGATGCATTTTATTTCTTTTTCTTGTCTGACCATTGTAGCTATGATTCCAGTACTGACTGAATAAGAGCAGTGAGAGAAGACACCCCTGACTTGTTCCTGATCTTAAGGTAAATCCTTTTAGTTTTGCCTATTGAGTATAATGTTGGCACTAGGTTTTTCACATATGGCCTTTATTAGATTGGGGTATGCTTCCTCTATTCTCATTTGAGTAAGTTTTTTAATCATAAATCAGTGGTGGATTTTATCAAATGCTTTTTCTGTATATATTGATTGATTATGTGATTTTTTTCTTTCATGTCATTTATGTAATGTTTCACATTTATTGCTTTATGAATAGTGTACCATCTTGTACCTGGAATAAATCCCATTTGATTATGCTGTATTATCTTTTTAATGTATTACTGGAGTTGGTTTACTAGTATTTTGTTGAGGATTTTAGCATCAATGTTCATGAGAGATATTGGCCTATAGTTTACTTTCTTTGTTGTGGCTTTACCAGGTTTTAGAATTAAGATAATACTGGCATTGTAAAAAGAGTTTGGAAGTCCACTTTTACTCTCTTCTTGAGTTTTTTGGAATAGTTTGAGAAGGGTAGGTGTTAATTCCTCTTTGAATCATTGGTAAAATAAGTCTGTGGTGCCATCTGGTCAGGACGTTTGTGTGCTGGGAGTTGTTGTTGTTGTTGTATTTAATTATAGTTTTAATTTCACTAGTTGTTTGCAGTCTATTCAGAATTTTTGCCTCTTCCTGATTCAGTTTTGGAAGATTTTATGTCTCTAGAAATTGATCCATTTTTCCCAAATTGTCCAATTTCTTGGAATGTATTTATTCACAGTAATTTCTTACAATCCTTTGTATTTCTGTGTTATCTGCTGTTACTTCTTGTCTTTCATTTCTTTTTTTTAAGATTTTATTTATTTATTTTAGAGAGGGAAGGGGGGGAGAAAGAGAGAGAGAGAAACATCAATGTGCGGTTGCTGGGGGCCATGGCCTGCAACCCAGGAATGTGCCCTGACTGGGAATTGAACCTGCGATGCTTTGGTTTGCAACCCGTGCTCAATCCACTAAGGTACGCCAGCCAGGGCTTCATTTCTAATCTTATTCATTTTGGTTCTCTCTATTTTTTTCTTGATGAGTACGGTTAAAGGTTTGTCAATTTTATTTATCTTTTCATAGAACAAGCTCTAGATTCATTGGTCATTGGAAATTTTTTGCTCTCCTTATCATTTATTTCTGCTCTGATATTGATTATATCTTTTCTTCTACTCACTCTGGACATTGTTTGTAGTTGTATTTCTAATTCTTTTAGGTGTAGGTTTAGGTTGTTTATTTGAGATTTTTCTGTTTATTTTTTGTTTGTTTGTTTTAGGTAAGCCTGTATGCTATGAACTTCCCTCTCAGAACTACTTTTGCTATGTCCTCTAGGTTTTGGGTTGTTGTGTATTTGTTTTCATTTGTTTCTTGATTTCTTCCTTGATTTCGTTGTCCATCCATTCATTATTTAATAACATGGTATTTAGCCTCCATGCACTTGAATGTTTTTGAGGTTTTTTCCATGACGTTGATTTCTAGTTTCAAGCAATTGAGGTTTGAGAATATGCTTGATATGACTTCAACTTTCTTGAATTTGTTAAGGCTTATTTTGTATCCTACAATGCAGCCTATCTTGAGAATGATCCACATGCATTTGAAAAGAATATATATTCTGCTTCTTTGGGATGAAATGTTCTATAAGTATCATTAAATTCATTTGATCTAGTGTGTTGTTTAATGACCCTATAACTTTGTTGATTTTATTATATGGAAGATCTGTCCATTGTTGACATTAGGGTGTTAAAATCACCCACAATGCCTGTATTGCTCTCTATACCTTTCTTAAAGTCCTTCCAAATTTTCTTTATATTTAGGTGCTCCTAGGTTGGGTGCTTATATGTTTACAAAGGTTATATCCTCTTGTTGGACTGACCCCTTAAGTATTATGTAATGACCTTCTTTGTCTTTTGTTGTGGTCTTTGTTTTGAAGTCTATTTTGTCAGAGAGAAGTATTTTTTTCCCCAGCTTTCCTTTTGCCTCCATTTGCAATATTTTAATAGCTTCATCTTTAACCTGTATAATTCTTTAATTTTGAGGTGGGTCTCTGTAGACAACATATATGAGGTCATGTTTTATTTTCCATTCAGCTACCTTATATCTTTTTATTGGAGCATTTAATTCACTTATATTTAAGGTTTGAGTTTCATTACTTGGAATATTTCATGCCACTCCCTTCTGGCCTGTAGTGTTTCTTTTGAGAAATCAGCTGGCAGCCTTATTTTAGCTCCTTTGTAGGTATCTAACTGTTTCTATCTTGCTGCCTAGATCTCTTGATCTGGATGATTTAGGAATTTCTTTTGTATGTTATGTGGGCTCTCCTGTTGCATTGGGTCTACAATATTGTTGGCCTATTTGTTGGTAGGATCTCCCCTCTGACTGGCTGACTGAGAGGCTCAACCCCCATCACATCTTGCACACTGTTTTACAGGTGCTAACATAACAAAGCAAAACAACACAAAAAAATAAAACTAAAACAAGTAAATCCCCAACAACAACAGCGATGTCAATGACAAAAGATCACAGAATAATAAAAGTGGAAAGGGAATGGGAATATTGGGGAAAGAGGGGGAAAAACATAAAACCAAAAGACAGAAAAGTGATTATGGGAGGAAAACTGGGAAAGAACTAATACCAATAATGAATTGAAAGAAGAAAACAGGAAAAGGGGACAAAGACAAAGGATAACAAAAATATGAAAAGGGAGGATGAAGGGAACAATGGAGTAATCAAAGATAAGAGTAAAATAAGAGTTATGAAAGTAAAAATAGAGTAACAAAAATATAAGAAAAAGAAAAGAGTAAAAACAAAAAAGGCTATGAAAAAGAAGAAATGATAAAAATAATGAAAAAGAACAAGGTGGCACTTGTCTCAGCAGAGTTTAGTTTTTGTTGTTGGGTTCTCTCTTTGGATAAATCCCTGATGTTGTCTAAAGTTGGTATAAGCCAATGTCAGGTGCAGTCCACCTCTAGCCCTCAGCAGCCTGTTCAAATCTATAAGCAATCCAGAGATTGTGCTTGATTCCTCTGGGCTTGGCTGCACCCAGGATGGGCCAAGATGCTCTTTGAAGCTGGGTTTTATCAGCGCTGGACCCAACGTGTATCAGCAAATGTTCCAAGTAACCACAGGTTCCGCCTCTGTCTATCTCTGCCTGACAGCTTGCTGTGAGTGTTAGACTGGTCTTAGACCCACCTGTTTTTGAGAGGGATTCAGGTGGATTTGGGGCAGATGGTACTCTGGATTTCCTGTTTCAGGTGACTTTCAGACTTTAGAAAAGATGGTGGGTATGGGCTCCTGCCCTCAAGCTACTAGTTTGAGCATGTCCAGGATTATATTACCCTCTACTTGGCAGGCAGAACCCCTAGTAGGTTAATAGATGTGGTCTCAAGAACCAAGATTTTGGGTCTGCAGGAAATTGGGAGTGTGTTTGTATGGTTATCCCATGAGGGGGAAGCACCAGTCTTTACTGGAAAGTATATTCTAGGAAACCTTACACACCATGTCTATCACCCCTTGAGTCTGCATAGTTGTTGTCTCTGCAGCGGGCATTAAGATGCAGGATGAGAGAAAAGAAAGAAGAAAAGAAAGATAACAGATAAAACAAAACAAAACAAGAACAAAACAAAAAGGAAAAAAAAGAGATTTAAGATAAGGTGAGCAGAATTCCAGAGGGTGGTGGGGAGCAGCATCCCACAGGGTAATGTAATTACTTTTCCCTTCAGAGTGGCTTGCTCTTCTTGAGAAAGATGGCTGCCACAGAATTCATGTACCATATTTTGACAGGTATAATGTGCTCTTGTGCATAATGTACACCCACATTCTTGTGCACATTATACATGGGGTTATGAAATCCATAGTATGTAATCTTTATACCCATGTATAATATGCATCCTTATTTTTCCCTAAAAATTTTGGGTTAAAAAGTCCAAATTATAAACTGCAAAATATGGTATATCCTGGCAAAACATACCCTACAACCTTTCCCACATGTGTCACCCCAGTGTCTCCCACTCCAGATTCTCCATGCGCAACTCCAGTACACACTGCCTTCCTTTTCTTTGGGCCCAGGGTGAGTGGTTCCACACACAAAATCTGTGCTTTGGCCCCTTTAAGAATTAAGGAAAAAAATAGTGGTTTTATCTCCAGGGAGTCTCCTGTCTCCCCAGCAGAGAAAAACCTTGCAGCCTTTCACTGTTGGCTATGTGATTGCAGATCCTGGCACTGGTGTTCTGTTTTTAGGAGCCTGGTTTGTGGTCCTGGCTTCTCTCCTTCCAAGGGGAAGCTCCCGCAGCCATGGCACTGCTTCAGCCTGCCACCCATGTAAAACAGTGATGGCCTCTTTAATGACCTCATCCTCCCTACTGTTATCATGGTGGTTTTTGCCCTGTCATTAGTTCAAAGTCTCTCTTTTGGGTAGTCTTCAGTTTATTTTGAGTGACTATTCAGTTCTTTAGTTATATTTCCAGTTTGGGTCTTGGAAGAAGTGTGTGATATACCCTCTTACTCTGTCACAATCTTGAGACCCTGTGTTTTCTTACAGGATGTCCAGTTTCTGTTCTTATGTTTAAGTCTTTAATCCACTTCCAGTTAATTTTTGTCATTACTCATAACTAATATCTTGGGTCATTGAAACATATAATATTCAGTTGGCCAAAAATTTTGTATGTTTTTTTATGTAAGATGACTCTAGTAGCGCTTAGTTGTCTTTAACTTCATTCAAAACAATTTTGATTGATTATATTGTGACAGCTATCACAGTGTACATTTAAAAAACTTATTAAAACTGGAAAATTTTGTGTAGCCATTTTATTTTGAAGGTGGAAGAAAATGTGCAACATTTTTAGCATATTATGCTTTATTATTTCAAGAAGGGCACAAGCTCAACTGAAACTCAAGTAAGATTTGTGCAATGTATTGAAAATGTGCTGTGACTGATCAAATGTGTCAAAAGTGGTTTGCAAAGTTTCACACTGTAGATTTATCTCTGGGTGGACTTCATGGTAGGGTAGACCAGATGAAGTTTATAGCAATCAAGTTGAGTCATTAATTGAGAACGATTAATGTTATTCCATTCAGAAAATACTGAAAATATCTAAATCAATAAAGTTATTGGTGAAAATAAAAAAATGTGTCTTTTATTTTATGGACAAAACTAAATGGATTTTTTTTTTGCCAACCCAATAGATATGGTTCAGGATTTAAAAGGAAAGGACTTAACATTTTCATCATCAGGCATCTACTATCTTAGTCACAGAGGAGGTAGAAATAAGTTTTCCTAATATAATAGATAGCAAAGAGATTGTTTTAGGGGAACAACAGTATGATTCTTAGTGTTTTATATTTATGTGCTTCCCTGTTTCACATGTGTCTTTAATATTTTTGTATTCGATATTTGTATTTAATATTTGTCCAAAAAAAGAAAAAAACTATCTTTTTTGTTATTTTATTTTAGAATGAACAATTAACATGAAATCTACACTCAAAAAATGTTTAGATGTAGAATATATGATTGTTTATTATAGGTGCAATGTTGTACAGCATAATTCTAAAGCTTATTTATCTTGCTTGACTGAAACTTCATCCTTTATTGATTAGTTATTTTACATTATAGCAATCACCAGTCCACTCCTTAATTCTTAGAATTTGACTGTTTCACATAAGTCATATAAATGGAATTGAATCATGCAGTACTTCTCTGTGATTACCTTATTTCACTTACAATAATGTTTGTAAGAGCCATCCATATGTGGCATATTACTGACTTTCCTTCTTTTTTAAAGACTAAATAGTATTTAATTATATACACACAAATATAAATTTATATTACATATATTTATATGCATGTATATAAATATCACATTGTTTTTTCCTCATTTATTTGTCATGAACACTTAGATTGCTTCCACATCGTGACTAATGTGAATAATGCTACACTCAACCTTGGCATGCTAATATTCTGTTGAGATTCTGAATTAAATTGTTTTGGATTAATATGCAGAAGTAGAATTGATGGATCATATGGTAGTTGCATTTTTAATGTTTTGAAGACCCCATACTATTTTCCATAGAGGACAGACCATTTTGAATTCTCATCAAATAGTGAGTGTACAAGTGTTCCATATTCTCCACTTCTTTGTCAATATTTGCTTTCTTCTGTTTTTTAATTGTTGTTGTTGTTTTGTTTGAAAAAGCCATGTCGACAGGTGGGAACTGGGGTGTAGTATCTCATTGTGATTTTGACTTGCACTTTCCTGATGTTAGTTCAACTGACCATCTCTTCCTCATATATCTGGACATTTGTATGTCTTCTTTGGACATATGTCCTTTAATCAATATTTAATTGTTTTTTTGTTTGCTTATATTACTGTTGAGTAGTAATATTTCCTTACATATTTTGTAAATTAACCTATTATCAGTTATTATGATTTGCAAATATTTTTCCCATGCCATAGGTTGTCTTTTTATTCTGCTAGTTGTTTCCTTTGCTGTGTTGAAACCTATTAACTTTCATTTTGATAAACATGGAAAAATGTTTCTGTTTTACCAATCCAATTCAAGTCTTTAGTACATTTGTTTTGTTTTGTTTTGTTTTGTTTTTTCATTTGTCACCCACAAATATTTTTAGGTGAATTCTCCACCAAATTAGTTATGCTGGTGTTAAAAATAAGGATACATTTTTATCTAAAAAATTTCTTAAAATTATTCTTCCTTATAAGAAAACAGGTGTCCTCCACAGTATTTCTCCCTACCTCCCATTTTCTTCTCTAGGCCATAACTATGGGAAAGATTATATTCCAAAGGAGTTCCTGAGCCTTGGCAGCATGTATTTCAAGGAGGAGGAGGGTATATGTGAGATTCTGAGGTTGCTTAATCAAGACAGCCCAAAAATAGAATAGGGGAGATAATTCTGTAAAGATACAGGATTTGGTACTTTAACAGTTATGCAAGAGAGCATATGACTTGCTACTTGGATAAGTCCCAGAATATAGAAAATATGAGGACACATTCTGAGCAAGTTTGGAATGTCTGGCAATGAGGCCAGATGGTAGAGAAAGGAACTAAAATCTTGGGAAAGTAATCATTCTAGGATACATGAACTGTGTAAGGTTACCATATTACAAAAGGATTGTTTATTTACAATGTATATAAAGTATATGTTGATCAAATATTTAGTGGTGGCTCTCCTCTGTGTGGCAGGACTATAGATAGAAGAGACCATTATAAAACAAGGCTCACTGAAACCAATGACTAATAAGACCCTAAAATTATGCAGGCCATGTTGTTAACCCAAGACATCAGATGGATTCAGTTACCATAAATGGCATAGACAGAGTGATTATCAAGGGTCAAGAGCTGTCCAGCATTAACAGAATAGTTAAAAACACAAACTTTCTAGTACCAAGTATGCCATAATCCCAAAGGGTACAACTCAGCTTTGTCATCAGAAGAAACTGAGGATGCATAACCATAAAGCAGCTACCCCAGATAGAAGAATTAGAAGTGCTCCATTGCCCAGTTTTTAGTTCTGAGCTAGTTTTTAGTTCCAAAACCTTTATGACCGAAAGTAAGCAGGAGGAAGGACCTAATAATATCATAGCAAGTAAATACTATAATTATCCCCCAGTCTTTTTGTAAGAAATCTTTATTTATTGTATACTAATGATATAATATGCCCAGGTATTTTGAGGAATATAGAGCTTAGGAGGAGTTGACACTGATATTATTGCCCTGTCAAAGTAGGGGCTAATTAGAGCTAGGTAATATCTGAAGTCTTAGGCAAGACCTGGTTTACAGTGGGTCTATTAGATTTTCATATCCACTTGATGATTGTTTATCCATTTCCAAATATATAATTGGCATATACATACCTGTTAGTTAATAGAACATACCCTCTGGGTCCTTAGCTTACAGGATAAAAACCATTTTGGTAGGAGAGACATGTGAAAGAAAGCCTCTGAAACTGCCACCTCTGGTTACTATAAAAAACAAAAATAATAGTGTATCTTCAGGTGATGGTAAATATGAGGCTCTCTTTTAAAGATCTAAATGATGCATTGCTGGTGTCTTTATTATGTTTTTATTTTATTAACTGTTTTGGTCCCATCAAAAATCAGGTGACTATTGGAGTAGGACAGCAAACAAAGTCAACCAAATAAGCCCTCAGCTTACCTCCCTTTCAACTGAAGCTGCTCTACTAGATGTATATTTCCATTAGAGTACATTTACAATGCTTCAGATATATGATGTGGCTATTAATTTTTCAAATGCATTTTTTTCTTTAGATCAGAAAAAATAGAAATGTGCTATCACATGGAATGGACAGAAATATGCATTATATTTCTGCCCCAGTGATATGTTAGTTTTCCAGCTATATGTCATAGTATATTCTGAAAAGATCTGGGCCATCTGTGTATCCCATAGAACACTATGTTGATCAATTATCTTGATAGTATGCCTATTAGGCTAGATGAACAAGAAATGGCTAGCACCCTAGAAAACTGGGTAAAACATATATTTCAGAAATGAAAAGTAAACTTTGTGAACATTCAGTTTTCTGCTGCATTGCCAAGCTTTTTAAAGAGTCCAATGATAAAAGATGTGCTAGGACATCTCTTCAAAAATATGAGTTCATTAATTATACCTTAAATCTTCTACCATGAAGGCAGAAGCACAATCCTTACTAAGATTTTTCAGATTCTAGAGACAGAATATTCCCCTACATTTAAATACTATTTCAATTCATATATTGAATAACAAAAAACTACCATTTGATTGTGGCTAATGGCATAAAAAGTGCCCTACAGCACACTAAGGCCATGGTGCAAGCATCACTACTGCTTGGACCACACAGCTGTGTAGACCCCATTCAATCCTAGTGGTTAGAAAAGATGTCATGTGAATTTCATGGGAGCCACAGTCATATAATCACAGGATAGGCTCCTGGGAGTCCAGAAAAATGCCATGTTGTTTGTCAACAAAAATTATATTTAGTTTTAAAAGTATCCTTGGTTTACTATTGAACCCTGATGGAAACCATGGAGCACCAAAAAGCTATGCAGCCAGACATGCCTATAATAAGCCAGTCTGTCAGACCAATTAAGTCATGAGTTTGGGGGACTCAGGAACAATCCACTTTAAGCTGGAAGTGGTACATCCAAATCTGAGCATAAGTATGACCAGAAGTTTTCTTTACTCAAGCTATATGAGCAGGGAATCCAGAGTCTTAGGTTATCAGCCTTTCTGTATCTTAGCTCATTTCTCTGATCATATGGGGGAATCCTTTTGATCAGCTGATGGAGACCAATAAATCTTGGAACTGATGGGTGAACAGTTTCCACTGTCATTTCACAAACTACAACACACAAAGTTGCCAGCTTGATGTTCTGTGGCAGCAATGGTCTGTGAAGGTACATATGAAGTAACAGCTCAGAGTGATGTACAAGGTTGGCACACTGTCTTCTAGGACTCAGTATAAGTATTGAATACCCAGTCCTCAATAGAAAGAATGTGTGAATTTAGGAGCCAAGGAGTACAAACAGTGGAAGAAATCCCCACTTACCCTCATCCTCATTCCCAGTGACTGCCTAGAGTACTTCATGTTTCCCATATCCATAAATCTGGCTCCTGAAGGGTTACTTTGGTCCACACAGAGCAGGTGCATTTTCTCCAGGGAGACAGACTCTCATTGACCTATAAACCATGGCTGCTTTCTAAGTATTCTATGCTTCTTATGTCCAGTGTATAGTGGAAAAGCAGAGCACTCACTATTCTCGCTGCATCATTGACCCAGATCTGAGGTTCAATGGCTTTACACAATGGGGGTCCATATGAATACATATGTGTGGCATCTAGGTGATCCAGTTGGTATTTTCTTATCCAGTTTTCAGTGAGAGTGAGCATATGTAGCAACCCTGGCTTTCAATAGACATTCCCAGGAACATAGATTCCCAGGTTTGAGGGTCTAAGTGGTGCCAGCAGTTAGGACACAAACACCAACAGACTGGTGGTGGGAGGAGTCTACAAAGGAAAGAAAGTAGGGTAGGGTGACATCTGAAGGCTAACTTCAGTGATAAGGGCAGTAGTTTTTCTTACCTACATTCTTCTTCTGAGTTTCCCTCAGTACAGAAAGCCTACTATAGTTCTATATATTCACTTCCTTGAATGTGTAGACAACATTAGATCTGAGCACTGGAAATAGAGAGGGCATCCCCAAAACTCCTCAGTAATTTGGTTTAGGACTTCTCAGTCCTCAATCACATGGTGGCTGCTACACTCAATCCCATTTACATCCCTTTACTTCTACAGGTGTTAATCTCCCATGAACACCCTGCATGCCAAACTCCTCAGTGCTTGTGCACAGAAAACTAAATTGTAACATTGCAATATAAATATATGTCTTGAAAAATCACTGTTCACATCACATTGGGAATGTTGTGTTTGATATTAGAGAGAACCTATGGAGAAGTATAGTTCTAAGTTTTTTCATATAGTAGAAACATACCACATAGCTATTTAAATATGGTAATAAATTAAGTAAAACAATTCAGTTCCTCAGTCACATTTGCCACATCTGAAGTGCTTAAAAAAACATATGTTACTACTGACTGTCACAATAAAAAGAGCATATGCAGAACATTTCCATAGTAACAAACATGGAAAGTACTATATCGGACAGTGATGGTACTGAAAATGGTATAAAACTGATCCAGATTATGACAGTCTCAACTCATGAGCATGGCTAAAAAAAAAACAGATTGCATTTTTGCAGAAGGTGAGCTTCGGGAAAGGCCATGGTAAGGCACAGTAGGGCATTAGTTTTCAAGGACTTATTATTATAGACTTCTTACTGAATTCATGTATCCATTATGTGTTCATATCAAAAGTAATGAATATTCCCTCTCTTTCTGGATGTAGGTACAAGTTACAGGAAATGTCTCCTATGAATTAAAACATATGAACTTGGATATCACTAATACTGAAATGATTATAATCTAGATAATTAATCATAATTTTGGTAAGTCCTATATCTTTCCCAAAAAAGTACCATATACTAATATCTGCAATTTTCTAATGTTTCATTACATAAGAAATTTGATTTTTGAAGGGTTCAATAAATTGCTAATTACCTGTGATAATCATAAGGAGACCAAAAATAGAGGAGTAGTCTATGAATTATGTCAAAAATTCTGTGTATAGTTATTAATTTATAACATATAAATCTTTAAAATTTACCTTGGTGTATATGAAAATGAATTATCATGTAATATGCTTGGCTGAATAGACATTTCATAGGGAAAAACTTTTTGTAAAATAGGCCACAAATACTATAACAAATATTTTTGAATTTTTATTGCTACAGGTGTATAGTATAGGACAGTCTACCTTTCACAGATGGAGGATATAGATGTAGAAAGTCTTGTGTGTCACATACATGTAAGCATATTAAACATCTGTATTTATTTTTCTAAGAGTCACCGATGCAAATGGACACGGGACTAGAATACCACATCTCTCACCTACAACAGGGTAAACTATAGTTACACAAGAAAAAAATAATCCATCAAAAGAAAAATAAAAGTTGTAGATATGGCATTGATAAGTATTGCTGTATAATTTCATAGAGTATTAAAAATTATTGATTAGATTTCAAATTTATAGTATTGTCAAAACTTCAGTAATACTATATAAAAATAAGCTTTATACCATTTATCAATGCTTGTAAATTAATTATCTTCTATTGAATGAATTAGGGCTCAAATTGACTTAATAAATAATCCAAGTCAAGAAAACACTACTAAGTATCACAATAATCTGAAAGTATATATTTTATTTCCTATTGAAGTTTTACAAATGACATATTAGAGTCAGGAATCTTCTGAAAACAGTCTTATTTTTGGAAAGCAAAGCAATATAATTTGGGGTTTAAAGATGGCTGAAACATGTGCTTAGCAAATTGGTTTATCCTCTATTTGACATAACTGTGGGCCAATAAGAAACAAAAACAAGGCAAAATATACATACTACTTAATTAAAGGTAAGTTATAGTACTCTTGAAATTTTAAAATCACTTTTGAGTTCTCCATGAAAAGGTAAATACATAGTAAAATGTAACTCCATTATTCTAAATTAATGTTAAAGTGATTAATGACTTAAAACCTTAAAGTTCATATTTATATCTATGTCAAATTTCAATTAATTTAAACTTTGTTGCTATGCAGAATAATCTATATTTAGTTGTTTTAAGGGATAAAATGATTCCAGATGCCAATCAGGAATTATAATCTAATGGGTAAAATAAGCATTTTTCTTTCTATATGCTTTTCCATAATCTATAAAACACATGTAAAAGACAAGATCCTTTTGACTGTGGACAGTGACAATTGAGAAAGTCTTAGAAGTGAGAACATAACATAAATAGTCTTCTGGGGGAGAGATACAAAACTTTAGATATGAAGGAAGACTGAGAAAGAGCTACAAGATTGGAAAAATATAAAATATATATATAATTTAATGGGAAACTGCTATGTATCTGACATTGGAAATGTCTTATTTAACTTGAAAAAATACTGTGCTGCTGGAACTTTATTTCCATTTTAAATATGATGAACTGTTACACAGAAAGTGTTAGCCAGAACTCTTTAACTTCAAAGAAATTCCTTATCCCATCATATGATTTTTAATTTGTGCTAAGGAACCACCTTTATGTTATATTACATACCAATTTAATGTGCTTAATGTTCTTTAGCACATTCCATATTTCACCTCCTTGAAAAATAACCTAGTAGAATAATGGTGACAATGATACCAGAAAGTTTATAATAAACCTACAGTTTTCATGATGGTGACTGTTAAGATATAGTGACAATATCTGTGAAGAATACACTCTTACTTCTAAGGTAGAATTACATTTTTGCAATGGAGCATGTTAAAGGATTAATTATGTGAATGCCAGGACTATTTAAAAATGACTCTCATTGGCTTGTATTCCCAGATAGAAAAATAATAATTTTCTAACAAAATTTTAATATTGATATATCCTAACTCCCACTAAGAATTAGAGCACCTTAAAAAATTAAATCTACTTTAAATATAATAGATTCTATTTCATTCTATCAAGGAATAGTCCAGTGGATACAAGGGATTTAAGATTTTCTTGTTTTTCTCTTATCATAAACAAATATAATGAAGAGATAACCTGTGAATGGATTGGGAAGGAAAGTGGGAAAAAGGCAAGTTCTGTTTTCCAGTATTTGGACAGTTGAAATTATCTTTCTAATGAGTTTGGACACAAACTAAGAGGAGATAGAAGACATGTGGGCATAGGCTTATCATAGGCAGTCAGTCTTAGCTCAAGTTTATTGCTCCTTTCATTACAGGAAGTCTTTTTCTTTTCATTTTCATCAAAATGCTCACTCCACTCCAGTGACTTGTCCTTGTCCCACTTGGATCTAATTTTAGTACTTGTTTTCCATCACATCAAGGATCTGTACAAACAAGTTTATATTAGTTGCCTTGCTTCCAAATAATTTAGCGTCAGAAGTAATTTGAAAGCTGGAAGAAAAATGCAGTTTTAATCTATAATTATGTTTTCACATAATGTGCTTAGTTATTTGGGGCTCTATTCACATTTCCTATTATACAGAGGAATAGATGTTGTGGAAGTATAGTATAGAAAGATAAGCCTCTAAGATTAATTTTGTTCCATGTATTCTTATGAAAATAACTAAGGACACTCGGACAAAACCAAGGGGGAGTGGAAGCAGGGGAGGGAAGTGGGGGTAGTCAGGGTAGGGGAGAGTGGAAGGGGGTAAATGCTGACAACTGTAATTGAACAATAATAAATTTAAAAAATACTTAGTAAAACAGTAATAGGTGGTCTGTGTTATAAGACTTTTTTTTAAGTTAGCAAGGATATAAATTATATAACTATCAGTCTATTTATTTACATAGGTTTGGTTACAATGGTCGCTCAAAAATCTTTCGCTTAGTACTTTTATGATCTGCCAGGCATAGATTGAAGAAAATTTGAACTTAATCTCTTTAACAAAAAAAATCACAAAATGAGAGTACTTTTCAAATCATTATATACCAGTGAGATTTGTGCTAAAGATTCTGTTATTACAATTTCCTGCTATTGAAAATAGTTTCTAAAATTTAAGACGAGGCACTGAAAGAGAATTAAAATAAAGGCAAGCAAACAAAATTTTACCAACCTGTAAAACACACAGTGCTATAATATATACTAATCTCACATTTAATGTATTTTCTGTCCTGTCTTTTGCTGTTAGAGTGATTCATATTATTTACATTAGGCCTTAAGGAAAGAAAAAATAAATAGATTTCCTTATAATGAGCTACATCTTATTTGATGTAGATCTTATTTGAAGTTATTTGTTTATAACTTCCAAAGTAAACAAATTTTTACAATTTCCTTTCCTTTGGAAAGAGATGATGCAATTATCGTGTATATATGTAATACCGTGACAAGTTGCAGAAAGTTTTTATAGGTAAAATTAGATCCTCAATTATATGTTAGTGGCTATGCAAATAATAATTTGTTAATAACATTCATTTCACAAGTGTTAGTCTACGTCTGTATTATTATTTTTAGTGCCAAAGTGAACATGTTAAAATCAGTAACATGGATGTTTTTCTCTTTGAAATAACAAAAGATAGGACTGGGACTAGAATTTTATATAATTTTGTCATTAACTGATAGAATAATGAAACAATGAAAAATAAGACTGTTTCTAGAAGGAGAATAACTGGGATCAAACTGATTCATTCTTGCACTAATTATACATAAGAAAATCTATATTAAGATTAAAAATGAAAACTATGGTTACTAAGTAATTTTCCATGTCTGCCTTTCCCCAGCTTCAGGGCCCCACCATTCAACTCTTTGACTCCAAGAATTTGGTTATTTTCCATGTTAAGACATGTGGAATTGTGCAGCACTTGTCTGTCAGTGACCAGCATATTTCACTTCTCAGAATGTCCTCAAGGTCCATCCAGGTGTGGCATATTTCCTTCTTTTTTAAAGCTGAAAATTGTTTCTTCGTATGGGTATACTACATTTATTTTCTGTGCCCATTTATCTGTCTACAGAAATTTAGGGTGCCTTCTTTTCTTAGTGTGAATAGTGCTGCAATGAATGTGGCAGTGCTTATAGCTCCTTGAGAGCCTAATCTCGATACTTTTGGACAAATAACCAGAAGTGGGATTGCTGTTTTTTATGGCAGTTACATTTTTAAGTTTTTGAGGAACTTCAGTATAGTTTTACACAGTGGGTACAACATTTTGCTTAAGATGAATGAGCTCTTGAGATTTGTTGTAAAATGTTATACCTACAACTGGCCACGATGTATCGTACATTTAGAAATCTGTTAAACTGGTTGATAACTTTAGGTAAAGGATACGTTCTTAGCAAAATGAAATAAAATTTATAGAGGAAAACAAAAACTAGTTTAGATAAACTAAAACTATTTAAAAATATTGATAGCAGATTAAAAAGGAGAAAGTACAAATGAACATGAAAGTGCATTGATATGAACCAACCATTACTTTAGTAGGCATCAGTTTAAAGAAGCAAATTATTATGGCAAAAATTTTAATTATACCAATTACTCATAATTAGTTAATTTACTAATAGTTGTTCCTTGCATAAGAGCATTTATTTCATTTCTGTATCTAAGCAACATTAGGAGAACTGTTTAAGTAACTCAACATCTAATCATCTTTTGGTAGTTTTAAAGATAGTAAAGGAATCCTTTTTGTTATAATTTTATTTAGATGTATTTACAGAAAAATCTCCAAATCATAAATATACATAGCATATATTTAAACGAAGTCAACATATTCATATAACCAGTATTCAGAAAATTAGCCACATGTGCACACATGACTTTATATCCCATGCCATCACTGCTGTTCTCCCCTCCAACTCTCCATAACCATTATCTTAATTTCTAGCAGCCTGAACTAGTTTTATGTATTTAAAATAAAATAGAAAGCCCTGGCTGGCATAGCTCAGTGGATTGAGCGTGGGCTGCGAGCCAGGCATCGCAGGTTCGATTCCCAGTCAGGGCACATGCCTAGGTTGTAGGCCATGTCCTTCAGCAACCGGACATTGATGTTTCTCTCTCTCTCCCTCTCCCTTCCCTCTCTAAAAATAAATAAATAAAATCTTTAAAAAAATAAAAAATAATAAAATAGAGACATCATTGGGAATATACATGTAGAATCACTAAAACTAATATATATCTGAAACTAATATCATATGTCCACTATATTTTAATAAAAATAATTTTAAATTTAAAGTAAAATAGTACAACTAGTAGAATTAAAAGATAATCAGTTAGCATTACTGTAAAACTATATATTTGGTAAATATGAAATTACATATTTTACTTCAAAAAAACATTTGAATTTACCTATGACAATTCTAGTGCAATTTAAAATGCATAAAAATTTTACACAAAGCCTATAGGCAGAGGACAAAAATTGATTTTACTCATGGATTCATTCACTCATTAATCAAAACTTAGCAGACACCTTAATATATGCAAGACTGTATGAATCTAAAACCACTAGTAACATTCATTTCCTGCCCTCAAGAGGCTCAGAGAGGAGAGATCAAAAATGACAGATAATGAATGTTTATAATTTAAGCCATTCAATGTCGTAACAGTCTAGGAATATATAGCAGATGCCAAAGACATAGCTTAAAAACAAAATGAAAGAATGAAAACTTTAGTCTTTTTAAATATATAATTACTAGACTAACTTTTCAGATAAGATTAAATTATATTGTAAATTATTAAGTTATCTGAGTTTTAAGACATATTTAAATAAATGCCACATACATATTAAGATTCAAATGTCATATAAATATGCATAATATAATTTGTTTTTACAATTTAGGAGGATATTTTTAAATCCTTAATTTTTTTCAGCTACACCAAAACAGAATTATAAAATCTATAGTATCAGAAAGATCAGTTGGCGCCTGGATGAAAATAACATTATTTGGATATTTTTAAAAAAATCAAAGGCATGATTTGGTGGGTGGTTTTCCACTTGAGTAAATGTGTGTGCAAGATTATTAAACAAAGCATAACATACAAGATGTTCCTTATAAAACTAAAAGCATTATATATGAATTTCTTTTTAAAAACTTTTATTAATAAGTATTCTATAAATATAAGATCATCCAAAAAGCAGAAAATAGGATGCTAGTTAAAGCTAATGATAAACCTAAGAATGTGTCCTGTAAAAGAAAATCTTTTTTTTTAGTTCTAATTCCTATCCATCCAAATAATTTTTTAAATTTTATTGTTGTTCAAGTACAGTTTTCTGCTTTTCCCCCCAATCCCCCCCACCCCAGCCATGTTGACCTCCCTCCCCTGATTCTACCCCCACTTGGTTTTGTCCATGTGTCCATTATAGTTGTTCCTGAAAACCCTTCACCCTTTTCCCCCACTATTCCTTCCCATCTCCCCTCTGGTTACTGTCCATTGTTCTTAATTTCAATGTCTCTGGTTATATTTTGCTTGTTTGTTTGTTTTGTTGATTAGGTTCCTGTTAAAGGTGAGATTGTATAGTATTTGTCTTCACCACTTGGCTTATTTCACTTAGCATAATGCTCTCCACATCCATCCATGCTATTGCGAAGGGTAAGAGCTCCTTCTTTCTTTCTGCTACATAGAGTTCCATTGTGTAAATGTACCATAGTTTTTTCGATCCATTCATTTACTGATGGGCACTTACATTGCTTCCTGCACTTGGCTATTGCAAATTGTGCTGCAATGAACATTGGGTGCATAGGTTCTTTTGGATTGGTGTTTCAGTGTTCTTAGGATATCATTCTAGCAGTGGAATTGCCAGGTCAAAAGGCAGTTCCATTTCTAGTTGTCTGAGGAAATTCGATACTGTTTTCCACAATAGCTGCACCAGTCTGCAATCCCGCCAACAATGCACTAGGGTTCCCTTTTCTCCACAACCTCTCCAACACTTTTTGTTTGTTGCTTTGTCTATGATGACCATTCTGACTGGTGTGAAGTGGTATCTCATTGTGGTTTTAATTTGCATCTCTCTGGTAGCTAGCAATACTGAGCAACTTTTCATGTGTTACTGGATCCTCTGTATGTCCTCCTTGGAGAAGTGTCTGTTCAAGTGCTTTGCCCATTTTTAAATTGAGTTGTTTGTCTTTCTAGAGTAGAAGCTTTTTATTTTGATGAGATCCCATTTGTTTATTCTTTCCTTTATTTCCCTTGCTCCAGGGGCCATGTTAGTGAAATAAACCCATGTCTCTATGGTCAATTAATACTTGACAAAATGGGCAACAGCATAAAATGGAGTTAAGATAGCCTTTTCAACAAATGGTATTGGGAGAGCTGAACAGCTACATGCAAAAAAATGAAACTTGATCACCAACTTATACCATACAGAAAAATAAATTCAAGGTGGATGAAAGACTTAAATATAAGTCAAGACACCATGTGTCAGGGAAACATAGGCAGGAAAATCTCACATATTCCACAAAGCAATATTTTCACTTTAAGAAAATCTTATAGAAACTTTGAAGAGATCGCAGTTTGCCAGAAGCCTGGCATATGGGGAGGGGTTAGCAAAATGGGTGAGGGAGTAAAAAAAAAGGTACAAAATTTCCAGTTAACAACACTGTGTTGTGTATTTGAAAAATCTTAAGTCAATAAATAAAGTTCTTGTCACAAGAAAAGATAAATAAAATTTTGTGTGGTAATGAATGTTTGCTAGATTTATTGTGGTGATATTTATTTATATATAAATATCATATTGTTATGCTGTATACCTGTAACTAACATAGTGGTATATATCATTTATATCTCAATTTAAAAATCAAACCTCAAAGAAGTTTTAAAATGTAAGTGAAAGAAAAAGTTGAGAAGAAAAATATGAATCAATTTTGCTGAGTCTAAAGTCACAGGTCTCTAGCTAAAAAGAGATGAAAACATACATTATCATGGAGTTATATTTGTTAGGATTAAAGTACCTAGTATAAGGCTGTGCACACAAACTTCCTAAACAAACGTAGGTGCCTTGGGATAATATGAAATCAGCTAATTTTAGGAGCACAGGCACAAAGGTGAAGTAAAGATTTTCAGTGGAGAGTTTTATGGGTTGGTGTCCAGTAAATACTATTGGAATGGGATGGGAAGAAACAAATCATCAGACATTAAAATACTAAAGAAGCAGAAAGTAGGAAATGTTGCAAAAAGAAGATTACCAGGAGCTAAACACAGATGTTGAATTACATGCCATATCCAATGCCTTCTGTTCTTTGGATGAATTTTCTCATTAAAAGTTCTTTTACGTTTCAATTAACATGGAAAGCACTGGTAAGAATATTTCAAAACAGGTCATATATTAAAAGTTTTTGTATTTAGTTTAATGAAAAGAGTCATGTACTCATTTTTACTAATAAGTATTTAATAATCAGGAATCAAGTACCACTCATTTGATAACAAAGATACAAGGTGAGGCTAAAAAAAATCAAGCAGTAGACAACTTGGGTGACATCAAAACTAGATTCAAGCTCTTAATTTTTAGAAAATATATTTCAATGCACATGGATACAGAAAGTGATGGCTCTAAACTAATAATTATTTTACTAATTAGCAATTTATTAATGACTATTTATTAATAAAAATGTTTACCCATTTACTGTTCTCTCTATTTACCTAGCTGTGAGTGTTCTCTCCTATGACAAATCTATTTTTATGTACTGATTATCTTGTCTCCTTTTCTTTTTAGACAGAGTCAACCTGAACTTCAGGCTAGTTAGGGAATGTCAATACATGGCAGAGTGAGGGAATCATCCACCATGCTTAAAGGTAAATGATTCCTCTATTTTTTTCTTAGTTTCATTAGTAAGAGTTAGTGCTCTGTTGGACATTCTATTGCAAATATGTTTATCATATTAAATCTTGTTTTTGCTCTCTTCATAGTGTCTTTTGGTGAAACATTCTTAATTTTAATAAAGTTGTATTTTTCCCTTTATGGTTACTGCCTTGTTTTACCTGTGTAAGAAAAGTAAGAGCGTGATAGTGGTCTTTAATGCCTTCTTACAGGAACTTTTCTGAGTATGTTTCATATGGTTCTAATATCAATTTGGAATCATAGTATATGAAGTAATATTAAGGTAAAAATTCATGTTCTTTTTTTTATTTGTATAAGATATTTATTTGCTGGTAATAGAGTGCCATTTTGGGGGGTCATAAATGAAGTAAATTCTTTATTCATTTGGTCTGTCTTGTTTCTCTTATAAAAATATCACACTGCTTTAACTATGGTAATATTGTGGTAAATCTTGATATACGATAATCTAAATGTCCTGTATTTATTATTTAATTTTTATATTGCTTTAGCTGTTTTTGTACCATTTTGTTTTTGTATGAATTTTAGAATCAGCCTGAAAATCTCCACTAAACTTCTGGTAGATTGACTGGGATTGCACTAAATCTATAGATTAATTTGGGGATGATTATTTAATTAAAATAGTGATATTTCATTAGCCATGGCATTATGCACAAGACATTTTTAATAAGGTAAAGAAAGAGATGGACAAATATTAGTGATGACAATGATTCTGGAAGAGTGAAATGTAAATCAAAAGCTCTGAGTGTAGCTCTGTGGTAAAATTTGAAGACAGGCAGTGTGATACTTCTGGCTTCATTCTTTTTTCAGGATTGCTTTGGCTATTCAGAGTCTTTTGTGGCCCCATAAAAATCTGATGATTTTTTTCTATTTCTTTTTAAAATGTCACTGAGATTTTGATGGAGATCGCATTAAGTCTTTATATTGCTTTAGGTAATATGGCCATTTTAACCATGTGATTCTTCCAATCCATGAACACATAATATATTTCTATTTCATTGTGTTTTTTTCAATCTCTTTTAATAACTTTGTATAGTTTTTAGCATACAGGTTCTTCACATCCTTTGTTAAGCTTATTCCTGGATATTTTATTTTTATTGTAGCAATTGAAAAAGGAGAAAATTGTAAAGCCACAAGCAAAAAACATGAAACTTGATTAAAGTTTATTCTCATGTACAAAAATTACTTCAAAATGGATCAAAGACCTAAATATAAGTTCTGAAACAATAAGTTACATATAAAACCATAGGTACTAAATATTTATTGGTCTTAGAGAATATTTTATGAATTTGACCCCTAAGGCAAGGAAAGTAAAGGCAAAAATAAATGAATATGACTGTATCAAATTAAAAAGCCTCTACAGAGAAAAAGAGACCACCACCAAAATAAAAGGGCAACCAACTGAATGGAATATGATATTTGCAAACAATGATGTCAATGCAAAAGGTTAATGTCCAAATATATAAGGAACTCATACAACTCAACAAACAAATAGTCCAATTAAAATTAAAATATGGGCAGAGGACCTGTATAGACCCTTCTCCCAAGAAGACATACAAATAGCCAACAGATCTATGAAAAGATGCTCCACTTCACTAGCTATTAGGGAAATGCAAATCAAAACTGCAATGAAATACCATCTCATACTTACTAGAATGGCTATTATTAATATGCCAAGTAATAAAAAGTATTGGATAAGCAACTCCTCTTTTGTGTATCTACCCCAAACATTTGAAAACATTTATTTGCAAAATATATGTACCTCTATGTTCATTGCAACATTATTCATGATGGCTAAGAAATGGAAACAACAAAAGTATCTTTTGACAGACAACTAGATAATGAAGATGGATAGATATATATAATGGAATACTATTCAGCCATAAGAAAAGATGAAGTACTGCCATTTCTGACATCATGGATAGACCTTGAGGACATCACACTAAGCAAAATCACACTAAGGGCCATATGATTTAACTCACATATGGAATATAAAACAGAAACTCATAGACAAAGACAACATTGTGGTGGTTACCAGAGGGAAGGGGGTAGGGGTGGGTAGTAAAGGGTAAAGAGGTAAAATATACAGTGACAGAAGATGATTTGACTTTGGGTGGTAGGGGTGCAATGCAATATACAAATCATGTAACATAGAATTGTATACTTTAAACCTATATAATATTATTCACTAATGTTACCCCAATAAATTAAATTTAAAAATCTGAAATAATTTAAAGAAATCTATAAATGTTGAATAAGAGATATGAATGTGAAAATAAATAAAAATTACAGATAATAAAAATAAAATAAAATGCTGGATTGCTTTCTGATATGCCATTACTCACAGAATCTACCACTTTCTATGTGCAAACATTTCATTAGTTTAAAATACCAATACCACTGCCCTGCATATGTCTTTCCTTTTCTTGTCCAATTCTTTTCCATCTGTAATTCCTTTTCTAATTTACTGCTTACTGAGGATTATTATAAGAGGAGAATTAGTTTAGATAATTAAGAAGTATTATGTACTGATGGACATCCATCCAAATATACATATTTTAATTTTAAACATGAATTATAAATTGCATATTTATAACAAACTATATTTTTGAAGAATTATAAATCTTGTGTGCACAGGGGACTCATTTTCTTTTTTTGTAACAGTGAAGAAAACCTAGTCAGGATGGGTTAAACCAGCTTGCTGAGAGACAGCAAGGCTTTGAAATGATGTCAGTATTCCTGACATGCAAGGTGGATCCTAGCATCCTCCATTTATAAAACTAAACTCTCAACATAAAAAACTCCATATTTAATTCCTGGTACTGAAATCCCTGGACTAATTTTTTAAATCAAATAGAAACTTGGTGTTAGATCCCTCTTAGTTTAACCTGTACATAAAACACAGTGTTTGTGTGAATCTTGGTCTCTCTGATCTGCTTTCATTTTCAAGTAAAGCATGCCATCAAGGGTAGCCCTTCCTTCCTAGAACTCTGGACATGCATATGGAACTTCTATACTCATGTTATAGTATGCAGTAATGAGAGTTTAGGGGTGAGCATGAGTTTTTCTGCTTTTCTTCTGTATTCTTCCCAATAAACCATACATTACATCTATACACTCTGACACTAAAGGTCTGTAATAACACTTTTGCAAGACACTCTCATATTTACATATCTATATTTAGAATGAAAACACACAAAAATTGACATTTAAGAGAGAGGTAAAGTATTGATGATAAATGGATTACCACTTCTATCTACTGTATCAAATATCTGTGACTAAAATACCACTCTAGGTTTATTTAATATTTTAAAGGATTATCATGATCACATGCTATATTTCCTGTATGTAAACATTTCAGTAACAATAGAGATTTTGTAGAGAGGGTGAAATCATATAATAAAGTAGAGTGAGCAACAGATTTTGTAATTAGACCTAGAGTCTCAACCTGATTAAATTTATTTAGAATCTAAACATCGTAGACCAAGTCATGTAGCCATAGTGAGTATCAGTCTCTTCATCTTTATATAGAAAAAAATAATTCTTGTCATATAACTTAGAGTGAAAAAAATCATAAAAATCATGAATCTCAAATGTCCATAGTTCTTTGGTATATGTTAAGAAGTGCTCAGTAAATCATATTCCTTTATTTTTTCTGAATAGATATATGCCCAACCAGAGGACTATGAACATAAAAAATATAAAATGTTCACTTAGAATACCTCCGGTATGTTAATGCATTACATCTTAATCATTTTCAGCTTAGTAATTTATTTAGATACCACCCTTCAATACCCACATTCTAAAAAAATAAAAAGGCTACATAAATGATATATATGTACTTTGTTGTTTAATTCTCTTAGAAATCTATTTTTATTACTTATTGATACACAATAATAAAGCAATACATTTTATGCAATCCTAACATAGGGAAGAGAATACATGTTGTAAATGTTAATACAACTATTTTGGAAGGTTTTCACTTATGTTTTTATTTGGAAAACATTTATATTCATTCTTGTCTTACTCATATGGAAGATACAGTGTCAGACATTAAGAATAACTTGGGCTATTGAATGAGAAATTCATCCAATACTCAGTTTACTATAGGAATTTTCAATTACTCCTTTCGAATATAGAGTTCAGCTGTTCCTATCCTTCTTCCAATATGTTAAATGGTTAAGTATTAGTTCTTCCATCCAGCTAGTGTGATATGCAGAATCATTCTCCCCACCAAATTTAAGCAAGTTCTAATCTGTGGAATCTTCAAATATAGTATATTACATTAAAAAAGTAAGTTAAATTTGCAGGTGAAATTATGTTGCTAATAACCTAATCTTAAAATGGGGTGATTACACTGGATTTTCCAGGTGAGTTTAATCTAATTACACGAGCCCTTAAAAGTTGGGAAAAAGGTCAAAATATATGTCAGAGAGATGTGACAAGGTGATAACTCAACTCTACCTTCAAAGGTTGCTTGTTTTTGAAGATGAAGGAAAGGAGCAAGGAGTCAAAGAATATCAGTGGGTCTAGAAAGTGGAAAAGCTCATTATGACTTCATTTCTAAAATTTTAAAGAACTGAATTGTCCTAACAACCAAAATATGTAAGAAAACAAATCCTGCCCTGGCTGGCGTAGTTCAGTGGATTGAGCACGGGCTGTGAACCAAAGCATTGCAAGTTCAATTCCCACTCAGGGCACATGCCTGGGTTGCAGGCCAGGTCCCCAGTGGGAGCCATGTGCAAGGCAACCACACACTGATGTTTCTCTCTCTCTCTTTCTCCCTCCCTTCCCCTCTCTATAAAAATAAACAAATAAAATCTTAAAAAAAATAAAACAAATTCTGTAACAGAAAATAGAACTTTAGGGAAATAGTCTGTCAAACTCAGATTCATACTAATTGCAACAGGTTAGCAGTCTTAAGATTGAGAAGAGAGGGCTCACAGAAATTAGAACTTACTAGGAGATTGGTCACCAACCCAAGTATCATCTTTCATTCAGAAGACTAGAATGAGGGGTGAACCACTGATTGTATATTCAAAGAATACTAGCTGGGATTAATGAGTCCTTTTCTCACATTTCTCTGTAAAGTTGCTCAGCTCTTCAAATAATACCTTGATTCCTTGGTTACCTTGCAGCCACCTCCAGCTACCTGCATAGTCATAAGTAGATGCTGGAGAAGTCATGGTCATAAGAGAATTACTTAGATCATGAATATGAAGTCTTCTATTCAGCTAAAGAAACATGGAAAATGTTTCTATAAATCAGAAAACACAGACTTAACTTTTACTTTCGTAAGGCCTAGTTTTCTCCTTTAGAGGATGTTAACAGAGCTGCTAATAATGGCCAGGAAATAGTATTTTTTGCCAACTTTCTGTCTGCTTTGTGTTTTCTGTCCATCCATTTAGTCAATTATCTGGGGACTGTATTGTTTTCCTTTCATTCCCATTGGTAAAGCAACTTTGTAACAAATTTCCCTCTTTTTTCTTATCCTCCCTTTTCTTGACTAGCTATGCATTATCATTTGTGACCAATCGGAGTTAAAGAAAAAAAGCAATGTTGTCATCAATTAGTGTTCACACCAGTTTTGGATTATTAGTGAAGATGTAGGGTCTTATATTGGGTTGGCCAAAAATTCTTTTATCTTTTTTCCATAGTAAAAGACACATTTTTCATTTTTACCAATAACTTTATTGATTTGGATATTTTGAGTATGTCAGCTCAAAATAATGGTATAATGTTGATTGTTTTCAGTTTTTTCTCTCCATTTGATGGATATCAACTTCAACTGGTCTACCTGACTGTGGAGCATCATCCAGTAAGAAATCTCCAGCATGAAACTTTGAAAACCACATTTTTTGACATGTTTGATCAGTCCCAGTTCCCTCTCTATACACTTCACATACCTTTCCTGAAATAATAAAGAATAATATGCCAAAAATATTGCATATTTTCTTGCATCTTCAATATTAAAATGGTTCCACAAAAAGTTCACCAATTTTGATTTTATTTTAAATTCACACTGATATGACAGCTGTCACCATAGAATCCAACAAAATTGTTTCAAATTAATTTAAAGACAACTATGTGCTGCTAAAGCTATCTTATGGAAAGAATCAAATGGATTTTTTGGCCAACCCAATACCTTGCTCCAAAACAAGCTTTACTAATGATTTGAAGGATACAAACAAGAAACAGACATGTGAAACATCTGTTTCTGCAGGTGCCAAATCTAAAAATGCAGTTCCCTAATTGCCTCTTTGTTTTCACACACTAGGACTCTTGATTTCCATGTAACTGTGAGAAAAAAAAAGCCACACATTTTACTGTGCTTGCAGAGCACTTTCCTCAAAGCAAGTGTTTGTTTTGTTTTGTTTTATCAGTTTTCAGTCTTCTTGGTTATATATTTTTTGTCACATAAAGAGAAAAGTTCTTCATGAATAATTTTCATTCTCTAGTCAGCTATGCCACAATAAATCTATAAATTGTTAAAATTTATTCGAGATAGACCAGGAATATGCTATTATATTTTCCCCAAAGGCTCCTCACACATTTCAGGTAGTCAATAGCATTGGCATGTGTCTAAGGAGAAAGGTTCTGAGGGGATGTGATGGAGCTCAGACACTCCCTCATGCAGCTCCCATGGGATGAGGGAGTCACAGGTGTGCTGTCACTTCATTACTCCCCACTGTGCTACAGAGAACTTCGGTGACTTACCCAGCATCTTACAACTAAGAAGTGCAAGATCACCTGTGCAATCTTAATTTGGCACCTGTCCTCTTAACTACTGTTTATATTACCTCTGTTTATATTATGTAGCTAATTTCTTAAAGAAACAAGAATGCTGAGGTATTAAAGGTAGAGGTGAGGGAAATGTTGTATGAAGCAAAGAAGCATAAAAAATACTAACTCAATTTTTCATTGAGACAACCCAGAAAACTTTAATTTTTTATTGCTATAACCCAGGAGAATTTAGGAAAGAGACAAACTATAAAGTGAATTTGAACATACAGGGAAAGCCAAGATGATAACAAAGCATGTATGATGTGCAAATAAATTTGAACTTTATTCCACAAGCAACTTGGAACCATTGAACCTAGGGAGTTACATGTTTGAATTTTTATTTTAGAGCAATAACCCTCATGGCATTATTGAATATTAAATACATGTTAAGTTTGAAGGGACTGTGGAGCATACAAATAAATATGCCCAATAATTGTTAAAATGTATAAATGATACACTGAGGATAGGTTTGGGCTGTATCAATATTTAGATAAAATGAAGAAACTAGAGTTAGTCAAGGCCATAGAAATAAAAAAATAAATTTGTGAAATTATTTAGAAAATAGGAGAAAGCTGAAGGCCAGAATCATGAAAGAAACATTCATTTGAGTGTCAGGCTATAGAACAGGGACCATGAAGAAAAGTCAGAAAAGAAGAAGTAAAATGAAACTTGTCCAGAAATATCCATAAAAACTTGAAATTATCCTTAAAGAAATACCAGCATAAAATAGAAATATTAGAAGAATGGTGACCTGCTTTGTCTTGAAAATGGAATGAATAAATAAGCAGAGATGAGTTACAAATTATAACACAAGTTGTTATGACTATATTAACATTTGTTAAGTGGAGCACAGGGGCCTGGATGAACTGTGGTTTAATAAAAATCCATAGGATAAATCAAATAGAGTTTATTACTTATAGGTCCTGAAGAAAATATACAACATACCTTGATGGACCACTTGGGGAGGTCAAGGGAAGGGGGAGGGAGAGAGAGAGAGAGAATGAGAATCTGGAGCACATCTCTTTATTAGAGTCTATGGGTAAAGTAGAGTGCTTTGGGGCCCCAGAAACAAGATTGGATTGGTCAGTTCAAACCAAAATGAGCAGGGTTTCACTGAGCTCCATGGGGGTTTTATTAAAGGGCTGAACAAAAAGTTCCTTGGGGAAGTCATAATAAAAACTTACATTTGCTTGTGACTAAGGGGTGTTGTCTAGAGCAAGCACTTGCATGAGGGGGCTAGTGTCACCTTAAGCTCTCTGCAGGCCACTTGGCCAAACAAAATGATCTCAGCATGAGTCATAAATAAGTTTCAGGGTTGGCTATACAATTTTCAGGACTCAGTCCAAAATAAAAAATGTGAGCTCCAGCCCTGGCTGGCATAGCTCAGTGGATTGTGCGCGGGCTGCGAACCAAAGCATCGCAGGTTCGATTCCCAGTCAGGGCACATGCCTGGGTTGCAGGCCACGGCCCCCAGCAACCACACATTGATGTTTCTCTCTCTCTCTCTCTCACTCCCTTCCCTCTCTAAAAATAAAAAAAATAAATAAATACATAAAAAAATAAAAAAAACTTCTGTCATTAAAAAAAAAAAATGTGAGCTCTTTATTTTAAAATCCAAGAAACATACTGTTAACTATTCTAAAAAATAAAGCTCTTTTGTTCCATAGCCTTTCTCTCTTTTGAATTGCCATGGTGTGTTTTAAATTTTTTTTTACTACTTGTAATATCTTTACATGTTTTCCCATTTTTAAATTAAACTTATTGAGGTGACATTGGTTAACGTCAACAAATGAACAACATGACAAACAAACAAATACAAACTCATAGACACGGGCAACTGTATGGTGTTTACCAGAGGAAAAAGGGGTGGAGTAGTAGAAGGTAAAGGGGGACTAAGATATGGTGATGGAAGAATATTTGACTTGGGTTGTGGGTACACAATGGTGCTTTTTACTTCTTATTTAAAGTTATTGTTAGTAATAAAAAATAAAAATATATATATAATTAGCATGAATTTTACTCTTCAGTTTTACAATGTGTAATTCCAGTGGTAAGTACAAACACAGGCTAAGGTAATAGTAGGTTTACTGTTGAGAGTACATAAAACACAGAGTTTGTTTTTATTTTCCATATGAACAACTATACACCTACATTTGCCATACCCTGTATAAGAGCAATTGATTTATAATATGAAATAACCAATTTGCACAATTTGCAAGTTGTAGCTCCTACATGCACAGATATTTATTCTTTGTATTAAAACAGTGAAAAGCTGCACAAAACTGAGTCAGCTGTTTACATTTCACTTTATTCATGCACCTTCTATTAACACTCTATACCTTTAGTATACTGATGAGGAAGGAAGGACAGAAAGTAAAAGGAACTAAGAGTTACCTTTTACATGGCTCTCACACATACTGCAGGCATCTTCTCAACACATGCTCTTGCTTCATTGTCCCAACAGACTTCATTTACAAAACACAGTTCAAAATTAAGTTTTTAAGAATTTAAAGGTAGTGAGAGAGCGTTAAGTAAATTATGAGACTGTTGTGAACACAGGGCCTTGTACCACCATAGAGACCACATGTTCACAAGCTGGTCCTGAGAAGTTTGTAGAGGCCACATCAAGTTGAATGATGTGCATTTCTGAAATTTAGCTGAGTTGTTTGCTTTTTATTTGCTCAACAATTGGTCATGTGTGCTCTAGTAGATTCAGTAGTTTCGGTACATTTTAAGTTTATTCTTAATCTATTTACTCTGCTTTACTTTGATTCCTAAAAAAATGATTTAATTCCCATTTGTGATTTTTTTCTAATTAAAGACAATATTTACATATAATATGAATGATATTCATTTTAGGTTATTTTGAATTTCAATATACCTTCAATTGCACTAACACAAAAGGGCAAAGGTTAATTCTAAATTGAGTATACAATCCTAGATATTTAAAAAGAAGCCACTTTTACTACCAATGTATAAAGTTACATAATTATCTTTTCTTACTTTCTGAAAAAGTAAAAAAAAACAAAACAGAAAACTACAAAATGCTGAAGAAAGAAATCAAGGAAGACCCAAATAATGGGAGTATATACCATGTTTATGGATTGGAAGAATTAACATCATTAAATATCCATACTACCCAAATCAATATATAGATTCAATGCAATCCCTATCAAAATACCAATGACATATTTCTTTCATAGATATAGAACAAATATTTCAAAAATACATATGGAATCACAAATTACACCAAATAGCCTCAGCAATTTTGAGAAAGAAGAACAAAGTAGGAGGGATTGCAATACCTGATATCAAACTATATTACAAGCCCACTGTAATCAAAACAGTCTGGAACTGGCATAAGAATAGACACATAGACAAGTAGAACTGAATAGATAGCCCAGAAATAAACCCATATCAACACACTCAGTTAATATTTAACAAAGGGGGTGGGAGCATAACATGGAGCAAAAATAGCCTCTTCAACAAATGGTGTTGAGTGATCTGGGCAAATATATTTAAAAAAATGAAACTCGACCACCAACTTACACCATACACAACAATAAACTCAAGATGGATAAAAGACTTAAATATAAGGCATGATACTATAAAAGTCCTAGACAAAAACATAGGCAGGAGGTTTAATATGTTCCACACAACAATAGTTTCACTGATACATCCCCTTACTCAAGAAACATAAATAAAAGAACAAACAAAGGGAACTATATCAAACTGAAAAGCTTCAAGCTTCTGAAAACATCAACAAGATGAAAAGGAAATCAACCATATGTGAAAATATATTTGCCGATATACCTTGGACAAGGGTTTGATCTCTAAAATATATAAAGAACTCACACAACTTCACTCCAAGAAGATGAGCAATCCAACTAAAATTGGGCAAAGGACCTGAACAGACACTTCTTTAAGGAGGACATGCAGAATGCCTACAGACATAGGAAAGGATACTCAGCATCACCAGCCATCAGAGAGATGCAAATTAAAAGCACAATGAAATACCACTTCACATTGGTGAGAATGGCCATCACAGACAAATCAACACATACCAAGTGGTGACAAGGTTTTGGAGCAAAGGGAACCCTAGTGCACTCTTGGTGAAAATGCAGACTAGTGCAGCCACTGTGGTAAACAGTGTGGAATTTTCTAAAAAAAACACAAAGAATTTAGAACTGCCTTTTGACCCAGTAGTTTCACTGCTGGGATTATACCCTAAGAATACTGAATCACCAATTCAAAAGAACATATGTACCACAATGTTCATAGCAGCATTACTTATAATTGCAAAGTGCTAGAAACAGCCTAAGTGCCCATTACTAAATGAGTAGATCAAAAAACTGTGGTGCCTTTACACAATGGAATACTACACAGCAGAAAGAGAAAAAGAACTCCTACCCTTTGGTGACTGCATGGATGGAACTGAAGAGCATTATACTAAGTGAAATAAGCCAGGCAGTGAAAGACAAATGCCATATAGTCTCACTTATAAGTAGAACCTAATCAACAAAGCAAACAAGCCATCAAAATATAACTAAAGACATTGAAATTAGGAACAATCTGACAGTAACCAGAGGGGAGTTGGGAGGGAACAATGGGGGATAAGTGGGGGAAGATTTTCAGGAACAACTGTAAAGGACACATGGACAAAACCAAGGGGCAAGGGTGGAAGCAGGGAAAGGAAGTGGGGATGGCTGGGGTGAGGGGTGGGGGATAAATACAGACAACTGTACTTGAACAACAATAAAATAATTAGATATCTACTGGCTAGAACAATGCCCACAATTATGTCACACTTTCCCCCATGTTCTGAGGCTAGTAGATTGTAAAATACAATTCTCTTGTATGAATTTTGAATTCCATTCTAGAATTAGATCTATAATTCTGAAGGAAACAGTTTATGTTTAAGCTAACATGAATTTCTTTTGGAGAAGTAAAAATGTAGGTTACATATTATTCTATGCCATTCATTTTATCACCCACACCCAGAAAAATACTGAATTGCAATAAAATTATTGGAACAGTTTGTTTTAGAGTCACTGCATCATGATTTAGATTATTTTCAAATGTCTTTACTTTCCAATGCTTTTTAAAAATTATCTCAAAGCTTTGATAAAAAAGAAAATTATCCACAGTATCTTTGTTATAAATTCTGTATTAAAGATGAAGTATATTCTTAGCATCCTTAGGTGCCAGGTAGTCTCACTCGTGGATATTTTAATATTTGTGATGAATATATACCAGTTATTCTTTAAATATGCAATCAAAATGAAAAGAAGTAGAATAAATATTTAAAGGTATATTTAGAAAGCAAATTTTTCATTACCTTCAAACTTATTAAATGATTCAGACCTACACTTTAGTTAGAATGTGGAATGTTGCAAGAGACTTTAACTCTTACAATAAAAATAGTCTGGATAAGATACATTATCCTAGTTCACTGTATTAACTTTAATGGATTTTTTTTCTATTTTGCTTGTTTTTTAATAGTTTATTTTTATTGTATTTTTCATTATCATTTATCCACTTTATACCATCTTCCACCTCCAGCCACCCCACTTCCCCGACAGTCATCACACTGTTGTCCATGTTGAAGAGTCCTTTTTCATTTTTTGCTGGATTTTCCACCCTACCCCCAAAACCCCATACCCTCGACTTCTTAAAGCAACCAGTCACAATGAAAACCTGCACATATTTGCCTGCTCTTTCCTATGGACATTCACCAAGTATATTCTTAATCTTGTGGAATTTGGTGGACAGAAAGGGGAGATGCAAGGAACCAGATGCAAAGAATCTGGTAGAGAAGAGACATGCAAGGAGATTTGTGGGGACGTATTGTGGTACATACACAGCAGTAGACAGCTAAAATCTGCATTCATAGCAGTAGTTTCTAGAAATCCTGTCAATGCAGCTTTGGTCCTGACCAAGAATAAGTAGCAGTTTCTAATGACTTGAGACAGGTAGCAAGGAATGATTAAATGTTTTTTGTTAAAAACAGATGGAATACTTCTTCCCAGACCCTTCTTGCCTGCAAGGTCTCTTTTGAGAAATCAGCTGATAGTCCAATGAGAACTCCTTTGTAGATAACTGTCTCCTTTTCTCTTTCTGCTTTTATGATTCTCTCCTCATCTTTAATCCTGAATAATGTAATTATGTGTCTTGATATGTGCTTCCTTGGATCTAGCTTCTTTGGAACACTCTGAGATTCCTGGACTTCCTGGAAGTCTCTTTTCTTTGCCAGATTGGGAAAGTTCTCCTGCATTATTTCTTCAAATAACTTTCCAATTTCTTGTTCTTCTTGTCTTCTTCTGGAACCCTTATGATTCAGATATTCAAACATTTAAAGTTGTCCCAGAGGTTCCTAAGCCTCTCCTCCTATTTTTGAATTTTTGTTTCTTCATTCTGTTCTGATTGACTGTTTATTTCTTTCTTCTCCTCCAAACCATTGATTTGAGTCCATTTCCTTCCTGTCACTGTTGGTTCCCTGCACACTTTCCTTTATTTAACTTTTCATAGCTTTCATTTGTTCCTGTATTTCGCAACCATATTCAACCAAATTCTGTGAGCATTATTTTGCTCACGAAACACATTACCAGTGTTTTGAACTGTGTATCTGATAGGTTGGCTATCTCTTCATTGTTTAGTTGTATTTTTTTTTCTGGTGCTTTGATCTCTTCTTTCACTTGGGCTTTTTTTTTTATTTGTTTCTTTTTTCTTTCTTTCTTTCTTTCTTTCTTTTTTTTTTGTCTAGGCATGCCCGTGGCTGGAAAGAAGTATTCGAAGTTATGAAAGGCAAGGACCTATGGAAGCACAGATAAAGTGCTTCCCAGATAAGGTTAGGTCAAAGGAGTTCATCATCACCAAGCCTTTATTATATGAAATGTATAAGGGGCTTATCTAAGAAAAAGAAGGTAAAAAATGTGAAGCAAACTTGCAACTATGAACAACTGAACCTAAAAAAAACAAAAACAAGGTAAGCAAACAACAAGAACAAGAACAGAATCACAGAAATGGAGATCATATGGAGGTTTATCAGTGGGAGTGGGAGGTGGAGAAGGGGGGAAAGGTACAGGGAATAAGTAGCAAATTGTAGGTAGAAAAATAGACAGGGGAGGTTAAGAATAGTATAGCAAATGGAGAAGCCAAAAAACTTATATGTACAACCCATGGACATGAACTAAAGTGGGGGGAATGTGGGTGGTAGGTGGTATGCAGAGTAGAGGGGAATAAAGAGGGGAAATGGGACAACTGTAATAGCATAATAAATAAAATATATTTAAAAAATAGATGGAATAATGTTAGATAGTCAAGAAAACTTTTCTGTTGTGATACTAAAGCTGACAACTGGGTTGTATATCAATATGCTTAAAGCTAATTTTGAAATGAGTTCATTTTTTTGAAGATTTTGTTTATTTATTTGTGGAGACAGAGGGAGAGAAGGAGAAAGAGAGGGAGAGAAACATCAATGCGTGGTTGCCTCTTGCACACCCCCTACTGGGGACCTGGCCCGCAACCCAGGCACGTGCCATGACTGGGAATCAAACCAACGATCTTTTTGTTTGCAGGCCAACATTCAATCCACTGAGCTATACCAGACAGCGCTCAAAATGAGTTCATTTAAAAATGAACAAAGCCTCAAAGTAAGAAAAGCACAGATGAGACTAATTATTCAGCTAACAATAGAAACCTAACAAGAAGGAAGATGCCATTTTCTAGAGATAAATATTATTTTAATATCAACTGTTAACCTATCAACTTTATTCAGCATAAATGAAAACTAATGAGACATGAGGAAATAAGGATATCTGGTGGATGATTAACAAAGGAAATAATAAGAACAGATACAGAGATAGCCTAGATGATAAAATTAGGAAACAGAGACTTTAAAATAATATGTATGTGTATGTATCAATTGAACACCATTCATAAACATATGGGAGAAAGTTGGCATAAGCTTATTAAGGATGTAAATAAAAAGTTCAGGAAGTAAACACCAGAATGAAAAATTTATTTAATAGGTTAAGACCAAACTTTATGCGAAAGGAGTAAACAGGAGAAGAATGTTTTTCATTATATTCACTTAAATGGTGTTGGAAAAACTGGCTACAAATATGCAAAAGAATGAAATTGGATACTCATCTCACAATATATACCAAAAAGTGCAAAATAAATCAAAGTAAAAGTTAGAGCTACAATTATATAACACTTAAAATAAGTTAGTGTGTGTTTTGTGCTTTGAGATTAAGCAAAGCCTTTTTAGATACAACAGTAAAAGATCAATGGAACAAAGAGATAAAGTGGATTCAATAAAAATTATAAAGGATACTATCAAGAAAATTAAAACATTGTCCAAAGAACTGAAGACAATATTTGCAAATCACATTTGATAAAGGAATTGTATCCAGAACATATAAAGGAATTACAACTCAATTATAAAAAGACAAAACACTGTTAATTTTTTGCAAAGAATATGCAGATACATTTCTTCAGAGAAGATGTACAAGTTTAAAGTAGTCACATAAAAATATAATTAATAACTGACCATTGGGTAAATGAAAAACAAAACCACAGTGAGATACAACTTTACAATTTCTAGGATGTCTGCACTGAGAGAGAGAGAGTAGAGTATTAAGGACAAAAGTAGAAACCCTGTAGAAACCCTTCTGGGAATTAAATTGTGTATCCATTTTGGAAAACTTTGGAAGTTCCTCAAAATGTTAAATATACAGTTACCATATAACCCAACCTCTTAACACTCAAATATTTAAGAAAAATGAAAACATACATCCACACAAAAACTTGTACATGAAAGTTCATATCAGTATTATTTACAATAGTCGAAGTGGGAACAATGCAATGTCAATTGTATTGCTACAATGAAATATTAGTCACCACATTTAAAAAAAATGAAGTACTGATAAATTCTACAATATGGATGAATCTTGATGCATGTAGCTAATTGAAATAATCCAGAAAAAACAGACAACATATTGTATGAATCCATCTCTATGGCAAATATACAGACAAAAATAAGAATAAAGTATAATCCTAGTGTTGGGAGATGAGTTAATGGGCAGTAACTGCCAATGGGTACAGGTTTTCTTTGGGTGGGTAATGAAATTTTTCTAAAATTAAATTCTGGTGATTGTTGCACATCTCAATACTCAGAAAGACATTGAACTGTATACTTTCATTGAATCAGTTGTATGGGTTGTGGATTAGATCTCAATAAAGTTGTTTAAAAAGATGGCAGGGGCAAGCAGGCCTGGCTCAGACTGGAGTTAGGAAACATACGAGCAATAGGAATTATATAATAGCACCTACCTCATGGGATTACAAAGAACCTTACAAACAAACTTAGTCACCTAGGTTTGCATAATAGAAAACCAAGGTAATAGAATGGATTTTTAAAGGAAAAACTTACATGCATATACACATAGACAAAGCAAGGATATTTCTAAAAATAAATTTGTAAAACTTATTTTAGTCATGTCCACATTGTGATATGAATTTTCAAAAACACTATTTTGTTTTCAGCAATAGAAGAAATTGCACTGATACACAATTCTGTACTATTTTCTTTAACTTTATAAAATGATGTAATGATGCATAGATGTAAATGGAGATTACACTAATGCACTAAAAAACCCATTATGGTTGTTAGAGCTCTTCACAGTCATAGTGCAAAGACATGGGGATCAACTGAGGACATAAACCTAGCCTTTCAATTTAATGAAGAACCACATACAAAGTTTTATAATTCATTTCATTACAGTTTTTACCCTGCAATCTACAGAGCAATTTTACCTTTAGTTGGCAACTTCTATTTTATTTCTGGTTTTGATCGGATCACAGAATTGTGAGATCCTAATCAAGTGGCAATTTCTATAAGTAGGGAGTGCTCATTAATTTTTGCATGATCATAAAAATAGTTCAGAGCTTTAATGCTTGCTTTTATCTAAGCATTTTTTTAATGTCCTAATAAAAAACCATAAACAAGAATGAGCTTGGAAATGCTGTGCTAAATGGAAAATGCATCATGTATTTCATTGAGTTTAAAAATATTTGTTATATAAAACCGTTATGTATCTGTTTATCATATAAGGCAAAATAAGCAAAAAGTGTATTTTAACTGATATAAAAGTATTTTTGACACATGAGAATATAGCAAACATTTTAGATTACAAAGTGACATTTATACAAAATGAAGATGAACCAGTTATTGAAAAAATAATTTAAATACAATCAATACAAAAGTTATAAATATATATTAGGACTCTGAAACTAAAATGTTTTAAAATATCAAATGATGAAATGATCACAAACTTTTTAAAAAATTGCTATTACTGCAGCACGATTTACAATAACTAAGTGCTGGAAGTAACCTAGATGCTCATCAGTAAATGAATGGATCAAAAAACTATGGTACATTTACACAATGGAATTCTATGCAGCAGAAAGAAGGAGCTCATACCTTTTGCAACATCATGGATGCAATAGGAAAGCATTACGCTAAGTGAAATAAGCCAGGCAGTGAAAGATAAATACCATATGATCTTACCTTTAACAGGAACCTAAACAACAAAACAAAGAAACAAGCAAAATATAGTCAAAGACACTGTAATAGAGGACAGGCAGAAAGTGACCAGAGGAGAGAGAAGATGGAATTTCAGGGGAAAAGGGGAAGGGTTTACAGGAACAAAGTTAAAAGACACATGGATAAAAACTAGGGGGAGGGTGGTAATGGGAGGGAAATTGGGAGGGAAGGGTGGGTGGGCTGGATTGGGAGTAAAGGGGAGAAAACTGTACTTGAACAATGATTAAAATAAAATAAATAATTGCTATTACTCTTTTAAAATGTTACTTCTAATAAACTATGATGTACATAAATTAAAGAAATGATTGTTTAGTGAAAAACTGAGATTCTATAAAGCATCCTTTATCTGAAATAATTGGTCAAGTATTTTGTATTTTATGTACCAGCAAATTATCAAATTAAAAAAAAGTAAAATAGGTCTGTAATTCTCAAAATCATTTTTTTCATTTTATTTAATATAATGTGACTTGCTTTGTAGTTTAAAAATAGGTTAAATCTAGCTGTATCATGTATTGGCTAGAGGTTAAAGGAAGTGAATGATGTGGGTAGGAGAGTTTGAGTTCTTTTGATGTGTATTCTGTCATTTCCAGAGGGAGAGGTTTTTAATAGAAATGTCAAACTTTCAAAATGAGATAAATTTTTAATTGTACATTAACATGGAACAAAAGAGTATGTAAATATTTTAACTTAAATTTGTGTGATAATGAAATTATTTGCAAAACCTTTATTATTATGTTTTATTAGCTGGAGGATATAATGGAGAACAGGACTTTTGAAGCAGAAAGATTTGAAGTGAAAGCTTCATGCCAGCGACTACCTCATACCTTGTGGATTAAAGAGACAATGGAAAACAGTGAATGTGAGTTGTCATTTGTGATAGGAAGGCTAGTGGATGAGGAATGATACTGGAGGTGGTACTGAGAGGAGGAGCAAAAACAAAGAATGGAGAAAGTGTATTTTGTGTGCTGAAGGTGACTCTAAGCAGTGACATGGAATGGGATAAAATCGATGTTATCTGCTATCGAGGAGAAAGGGGGAGTGACAGGAGATGAGTGGCATTTTAAGATTGTTTTGCTGCTTGTGTGACTATTTTAGGGTGCAGACCAATAAAGAAACTATAGAGAATAATTAGTGTTATTTTTTTCCAATTAAAGATAAAGTAATAATACCAAAGTCTGTGACCATGATGGGGTGTAGTGAGTGAAAGGGACAATTTAATGACTAAAGGTAGTTGATATACTTTTCAAAGGAAGAAATGACTAATTTAGTAACCCATTAGGTGATTGAGAGAAGGAAACTTAAAATGTCTTCTATCCCTAACTGAAGAGATAGAACATCTGACTAACCTCTGTCATCCTTTGTTTGTCCCCTTTTACCATTTACGATCCCCCCATCTCCTTCCTTCTCGTAACCACCATACTGTTTGTACAGTGTGATTTAATTTTGGATGATGAACACACATTGTAATATACTGATGATGTATCAAAATTATACACTTGAAAACTATGTAATATTAACCAGTGTCACCCGAAGAAATTGGACTTAAATATTTTTTAAAAAAGAACATTTGATTAATGCCAGAAATTGGCTTTCTGTTCAAATCCCTCTTCCATGATCTCTTTCTCAATGATAATACATTCAATACTCTGAAAGTTTTTGCTACAATGCATAATACTTCAAACATTTTTAGGAAGATTTACTTTTCCTTGAAAGTTATTTTAGCAGGGAAAATTCTAAAACACATTTCTCTGTAAAATGTTATATTTATTCTACAATTTCAAAACATAATTTCAAGAGTGGTGGGGGAAAATGGAGACAATTGTAACTGAACAACAATAAAAAATTAAAAATAAAAACACGAAATAATAAATAAAGATCAGTCCATGACAACAATTTTAAAACATTCAGCTGTGCTTCTCCTAGTCAATCAAAATAAAATAAAATAAACAGTTTATCAAATAAATAACTCTAAGTTCCATATTTGATTTCCTCTCTGGAAAAAGACAGATGACTTTTTTGCTTATTTTTCTAATTTTTAATATTACATAAAATGTACACATAATGAAATATGTATTATTGGTACAGATTACATACTTTATCTCTTATTTTTATATTTTCTTCCTTCTGATTGCTTTGGATTTATTCTCTTCTTTTTTTAAAACCTTATTTATTTACTTTTAGAGAGAGGGTAAGGGAGAGAAACATCATTGTGTGGTTGCCTTTTGCATGCCCCAAACCAGGGACCAGGCCTGCAACCCAGGCTTGTGCCCTGACTGGGAATTGAACCAGCAATGCTTTGCTTTGCATGCTCACGCACAATCCACTGAGCTACACCAGCCAGGGCTGTTCTCCTCTTTTTTAAAAGTAGGTACTTAGGTATTGATTTGATATATTTCTTTTTTTATGATATGAGCATTTAGTGCTATGAGTTTCTATGTCAAAACCACTTGAGCTGCATGTCACATGATATGATGCATTAAGTTCTATGCATCTTTAAAATTATCTCCAAAAATGCCTCCTTCACTCATGGATTGCTGGTGTACTCTTTAATTTTTAAGTGTTTTAAAATGTTCCTGTTGTTTCTCTGATTGATTTAATATGTTTGCCTTATGTGATTTAAATCTTTAAATGATCTGTTTTGGTGTCCCATGAATGCTTTGGAAAAATTATATATATATATATTAAGTTGTTAGCCAAAATTCCAAAAGTGTCACTGAGATTCTATTGATTGATGATACGGTTCAGTTCTGCTATATAGTAGATAATTATTTGCCTATTTATTATATTAATTAGTGTGGACAGTGTGCTGAACATAGTCTTCAGATAATTGTCTTTTATACGGTGTGCATGAAACACATTTAAAGTAGCAATTGAGAGGTTTAAGTCTCACATTTTATAATCAGGTTTGTTTGTTTATTTTTAATTCCTTTGTGTTGGGGTTACATGAAAACTTTTGCAGAATTCTATCTTTTTTATGGTGTTTTGAATACATAGCTTTGCATAATTTTTTAGTGGCTGCTCTTGGGGTACAATATATATATATACATACATTATCACACCCTACCCTTTTTTACTTTTAGTAAATGTTGAAATCTTACCTGCACTTAGTTTACTTTATTCTCCCAATTTTTTGAATACAGTTGTCTACATATATCTTTTAAATGCATTAAACACTTCATTATATGTCATAATTACTTTCTTCAACTATCACATATGATTTAATAAACTCATGAGAATGATAGTCTATTCTATTTACTCTTCTAGTAACCTACTCTTTTGCTCTTATTTTCTTTCTGTCATATAAGCCTACTTATTTCCTTTTGAACTGGACAGTTTTTTTTTAGCCATTCTTTAAGGGTAGGTCTACTAGGGACATATTCTCACAGTTTTTATTCTTTTGATAGTGTATTTCTCTTTCACTACTGAAGGATATTTTTGTCGTTAGTAATTTTTGTCTGATTATTCTTTTTGTTTAGCAGTTTAAAATTAAGTTACCACCTTCTACTTATCTTCATGATTTCAGATGAGAAATCTGTCATTATTCATATTGGTTTGTTTATACAAGTAATATGTCACTTATTCTGTTGGCTTTTAACATTCTTTTCTAGAAGTTTAATTAGGATGTGTACATTAGTTCACCCTTATCTGCAAGGGACACATTCCAAGAGCCCCAGTGGATGCCTGAAACAACAGATAATACCACACCCTGTATATACTATGTTTTTCCTATACATGCTTACCCATAATAAAGTTTAATTTATAAATTTAGCAAAATAAGAGATTAACTAGAAAAAATAATAGAAAAATAAATAGAAAAAATATAACAATATACTATAATAAAATTTATGTGGATGTGATTTTCTCTCTCACATAACATCTTATTGTACTGTGCTCACCCTTCGTATTGTAATGATATGAGATGACACAATGTCTGCATGATGAGATGAAGTGAGTTAATGATGTAGGCATTGTGAGGTAGTGTTAGGCACAAGATTTCATCATACTATTCCAAACAGTGCAAATTTAAAACAACATTTAATGAAATGCTGCTTAGCCATAAGAAAAGATGAAATGCTGCTGTTTGCAACAACATGGATGAATCTTGAGAATAATTCAAGTAAGCAAAATGAGTCAGAAAAAGGTAAGAACCATATGATTTCACTCATGTGTGGGATATAAAACTGAAAGCAACAAATGAACAAACAAGAAAAAAACTAAAAAAATAATTCATAGACACAGACAACGGTATGGTGGTTACAGATGGAAGAGAATGTAGGGGTGTAGTAAAGGGTAAAGGGGGTCAAATACATGATGAAAGAAGATTTGACTTTGGGTGGTGGGCACACTATACAATATACAGATGGTGTATCACAGATTTGTACACTTGAAACATATATAATTTTATTAATCAATGCCATCCCAATAAATTTAATTTTAAAAAGTACTAAAAAAATTTATTGAGATTTTGAATTTTGGCAGGAGCTATATCTATTTTGTTGTTATAAAGATAAAATGAAATAAGATAATATAAATATGAATTTTAATATAACAGTCAAAATCAGTAAAAAATACTTTATTTCTGGGATTTTCTATTTAATATCAGATTGCTATACCTGTGACTTTATGTCTTCCTCAAATTTGGAATATTTTAGCTATGATTTCTTCAAATATTTTTTTTTCAGTTTTACACTTTCATCTCTTTCTGGAATACTAATATATAATTATTAGTTTTTATGCTCTACAGGACTCAAAATTTTTTCAATTTTTCAGGTTAAATAATTTATATTGATCTGTTATAAAGTTCATTGATTCTTCTATCATCTCTATTTTACCATTGAACCTATCCAACAACATTTCTATTTTGGTGATTGTATTATTGATTATTTTTAAATAATGTAGTTACCAATCTTTCCTTTAAAGTAACATTTTTGTAGGTTTTATTTATTTATTTTTAGAGAAGGGGAGAGAAAGGAGAAAGAGAGAGAGAGAAACATCAATGTATGGCTGCCTCTCATGTACCCCATACTGGGGACCTGGCCTGCAACCCAGGCATGCATCCTGACTGGGAACTGAACCAGAAACCCTTTGGTTCACAGACCCACACTTAATCCACTGAGCTACATCAGTCAGGGAAAAAATGTTTTAATTGAGGATTTTTTTTTTTCACTTGTTTTAGAAGAACGTGTGATCGATTGCCAAATCACACTTGTGATAGTTGCTTTGAAGTCATAGTCATATAATTCCTGTATCAATTTCACCTTAGTGTTGGCATTAGTTGATTTTATTTTCTCATTAATGTGATTTTTCTGGTTCTTGGTATGGTGAGTGATTTTCAAATATCCTAGACATTTTATTTATTATGTGAATGAGGCTCTTTGTTCTGTTCAATGTTTAATGTTTAGTAAGTAATTATGTATCAGTTTTGACCTAATTTGTAGGCTGTATTTCCAATGACAAGTTCACTGAGCCCTTTTAATGCTACAATTATTTCATTTCTCTTGAGCTCAGGTGAGATTTTGGCTGGTTTAACTCGTGGGAAAGAGGCACTTTTCTTGTTTTCAGTGTCCCTCATTAAATGGTGTTAAGTGTCATAACTACATGATAGAGAATGTTGCCCCTGACCTTTGCCCTGGCCACCTGATGTCAATGGTCTTTCCATTCTGTCTTTAGCAGTAATAACTGAGGAAGGAAGAACCTACATGGACAGCCTTTGATGCTGAGTGGAGGAGCAAGAGCTGCGGGATTGAGTGGTTTCTGTTACTGGGTGGAGGTCCAGAAAATGATAGAAATATCTTCTGCCACTAAGTGGAAGATTGGTTGTGCCTGGCCTGAATCCTTATTTGCTGCTGGATGGAGGACAGGAGTCACTGTGTTTGGATGACCACTACTTTTACACAGAGGATTGGAAGGCATTGGTCTGAGGTTGCCTTTTGCCAATGGTTGGGTGGCCAGGAGCTACTGGCATGATGTCACCTTCAGTGCCGTAGAAGATCTCTTCTGCCTGTGGATGTAGGATATGGGTTGGGTGAACTCACTCAGTTCCACTGTTGTTGCTGATACAGGCACATTTTGGGACTTAAGCTGGCCCTCATTCTTCAGGGAGTTTCAAGACACTGCTGACATAGGTATAGGTATTCACATTGGGCACCTCCTCAATTCCCCTCTTCATTTATTTTTGCCATCCCTCTCTTTCTCCTCCCTCCCTCCCTCCCTCCCTCCCTTCCTTCCTTCCTTCCTTCCCTCCTTCCTTCCCCCCTTTGTTCCTTCCTTCTTTCCTTACATTCTTCCTTCCTACCTTCCTTTTTCATTCTTTTGTTC